>JASAMV010001589.1:0-168770 GCA_030248065.1 Rhynchonema sp. JSB1_4 | reverse complement strand
GCAATGCACTGTGTGGATATGCGTCCTGCATTTGTTGATTTTTGTACCAAAACGTCCAGCCGCCCAAACAGTGGAGTTTTATGCAAGCACAGGCAGGTGCTGTATAAAGTGCATATTATTTGATTGCATTTGTGTTTTGCTTGCTATCACAGGAAGCCTTTTTCACCGAAAAAGTGAACAAGAAACGTCATTCAGGTTACATGAGTTTGTCGTTATAGATTTTATTCTCTGGGCTACTAATATCTGGGCGAAATAATCCATAATTCACATGTTTATTTGTAATAAGGCTGATCACAAGATATGACAACAATCTCAACCTCTCCAGGCTGTGCTGGTGCTGGTGTCAACTGAGTGAGAACGCACGTGTTATCCGCCAGTTTTGTGTAACCTGACATCAGAGTCAGACGGTTTTTCACTGCAAGCTCGCTTAAAACATATTCGGTATTATTTGACAAAAACATTTCAGGTTCAATTTTACAAGCTTATTTCCCAGCGCTGCTGAGCAGCGCACTTTATTCTACTATGTACATAAGTGAGTGAGTGTGAGGGCTGTGGTAACATCAGTTTCGGGCCACCCAATTGCGCGCTAGCCTGTGCCACCCGCAAATTTCACTAAGTCTGGAAAATATACACATATGTATGTACATATACTATACGTAATTGTGTCCGCTCGCACGCAAAATAACTGTTTTCCGACGCCCAAATCGGTATCTCAATTGCACTCTTTTCTGCAACGTTGAGCGCCCTTTCCCTCAAAACTTGCCAATGTTTCCATGATTTGTCAAAGTTTGCACTTTGGGCAGCACAAGGGGGCAGCTCACTTAAGAGAGCTGCTCCTTCACGACTTATTTTATTTTTGCATTTGGCATCTATTCCGAGACTTTTCTGGAACTTTTGCCTGCAGGGTCTACCCTTTTTTGTAAACTTTCATGGATTGATGAAAATCGGGGAGAGCGATAGCTTTTGCCCGGATTCTGACTTTGAATCTGCCCCCCCCAATCATTTCACAAGAATGAGGTGACAGTTGTGTACCCAACGTCTGGTGCAGCAGGTCATCATCGGCCTTGGTGAGCACGCCCAACCACTCGCAATAGTGGGCCAATGTTTTCGCGTTGTGCAGCATTGGAAAAATTGTGGCTACTTACACTCAAAAACACACTTGACGGCTCGAGGTTTTGAGACCAAACGACGAAAAAAGCATGACGTTATGTGGCTGAGCTCATCATCTGATATATCTTGCTTTTGCTGTATAGGTACTTGGTTGCTCACAAACACTCCGGGTGCTCCCATCGAAGGCTTCAATCATGTGCACTTTCCACGTCACTTTATTGTACGGAAAACAAAGATATGAAACGTTCTTAATGTTTTTTTTCATGCGCCAAGTCTAAAACTGTAGCTGTGCTGCGTGTGCTGGTCAAGTCAAGATAACGTATACTAATGCCAAGTCTACGTAAGTCAAGATAACGTATACTAATGTTAAAGTCTGCAACGCGTACTTTTAACATAAACATGACCCTGTCTTCTTGTACATCGCAAATGCGTCTGATAGAACGTCTCAACAAGTCTAGATACTTCCACTAGTGGCTTCGTTCTTCAGCATTATACCGCAAAAGTGCACTGCCCATTTACATGTGGCTAAACCTGCCACACAAGGTTTTCCCGCACAAGACACTGTTTTACGAAGTGCATATACCCATCTTTGGCCGGGTCTAGGTATTTTTCGTGTGCTACAGACAGCAGGAAAGTGTATCGCTTGGCTATTGACCAACCAGTTTGAAACTCTTGTTTACTTGCACTTGTACATTCGCGGGACGTTTTCCATTTTTTCAACTCCCGACTGAATGCGTAGCCAACGTTTTTTGGACACTGAACTTTTACTGAAGTAAACTTTTTTGCGTGGCGACGCAGATTATCTCCGATAAGAATGATGTCTGTGTTTACGCGCGGTCGGTGACGCAGACTGAAAAGCACGTATTTTTTGCTGTTTACGACTGCTTCCGAGCTTGAAAGGTTTCGGGAGAGCCCGGATTGTAGTTTTGCGCGCAGAATACCTTTTCGAAGTTCCGACACTTTTTTCTCATATGTATATTGCCGCTCACTGTGTCTGAAGGCAGTCTCTGCTGTCATACATCATTAATTTGTTTCACTTGTGTGCCTATTACTTTTATGTAGGAGTTTAGCAAACTTACCCCTAAAGGCTGCAGTGTTGCGGTCTAACTAACGTTTTCGCTGCAGGGAAATTTTTTCGTAGAAAGTTCCGCCTCCACGTACATACATATTGTATGTAGGTAGCGTAGCGCTTTTCGCAGGCACGCAATAAAATCTTTTTGAAAACAAAATCAGCCGATTTTGCTGTGCGTTTATATTACTCATCCAATCGTCTGAATGAGCACGGTATACGTGTGCCAGCACAGAGTTGGATGTGAGCAAATCGGCTTCAACCACGTGTACGCGCTACCATAATTTTCGATAATCTTTTTGATCCCAATGATGGAACACGCAGTTTTGAAGCTGTTCCTCGTTTGTGTTTCCATAATGGGTAATGTGTGTATGTGGTGGTGGCTTTGCAGTGCTACGATATGCTGATAGGTTGTCACACATAACCCTATGAGTGATAAATCTGGCACAACTTTGTGTGGCGTCGGTATACAGGTTAACTGCCGCATTTTAGATATACCAGCTCACGAATACAGCTGCCTTTCCATCGGTTTGTGTTTTAGATCGTTATTCGACTGCGGTCCACCCACGGTAACCGAGCTTGTGTACACGTGAGAGCAACACATGTGTTTTTATTAGGATATTTGCCACACGGCAGCGATGTCCTACAAGCACAATCATACGACACGACGCCCACACTCGAGCCAACAAACTCACATGTGCGCGGTGTCTGTGATTTAGTGTAGGTATGCCCAGTATATCAAACCACACTTGGTGATATCGGTTCGGTCCAGTCACGGTGACTTTCAGAACCAAAGGTGTTTCGAGGCTTACGGTTGCCTGTAATTTGACCATAGCGAACAAGTTCTGCACCACGCAGCCAATAGAAAAATTGTACTCAATTCGAGATTAGGCAATTTTCAAGTATACGTTTATTATTTGCAGTACGTCGTGTGCGTGACTGAACTGCGATTCATTCCGACCATCAAAGTTGATACTGGCCTGGGTTTTTTTCCGTGAAACTGACGTCAGTGGCATGGCAGGGTTTTATGGCTGGAACCAGATTTTCACCCCAATTCATTTATCCTGGTCGGCTTTTCTTTGGACACCTCAGACAGAACTGAATGTCAACACACTCCTATGGACCTCAAATGGAGTCAAACTCACAATCTAATGTTTTCGACAGAGGCCTTATTGGATGGCGTTGCTCCAAATAATTGCTCTTGCAAGCTGACCGAGCAAAAACTTCCTTGTTTGCGCCTGTCAAAACAAGCACTGCGATATCTTTTGTTTGCGAAAATGTTAGTTAGACCGCAACACTGCAGCCTTTAGGGGTAAGTTTGCTAAACTCCTACATAAAAGTAATAGGCACACAAGTGAAACAAATTAATGATGTATGACAGCAGAGACTGCCTTCAGACACAGTGAGCGGCAATATACATATGAGAAAAAAGTGTCGGAACTTCGAAAAGGTATTCTGCGCGCAAAACTACAATCCGGGCTCTCCCGAAACCTTTCAAGCTCGGAAGCAGTCGTAAACAGCAAAAAATACGTGCTTTTCAGTCTGCGTCACCGACCGCGCGTAAACACAGACATCATTCTTATCGGAGATAATCTGCGTCGCTACGCAAAAAAGTTTACTTCAGTAAAAGTTCAGTGTCCAAAAAACGCTTGGCTACGCATTCAGTCGGGAGTTGAAAAAATGAAATACGTCTCGCGAATGTACAAGTGCAAGTAAACAAGAGTTTCAAACTGGTTGGTCAATAGCCAAGCGATACACTTTCCTGCTGTCTGTAGCACACGAAAAATACCTAGACCCGGCCAAAGATGGGTATATGCACTTTGTAAAACAGTGTCTTGTGTGGGGAAACCTTGTGTGGCAGGTTTAGCCACATGTAAATGGGTAGAGAAAGAAAAAACGAACGTGGATGCATCTCCCAATCTTGGGCACGTCACTAATTACGACCCGCATAAAAGTTGCTCCCAACATAGTGATGTAACCAAGACAAGACCGGTCCGATCCGATCAGATCACCAAGTTTGACATCGCTCATACTGCATAAAATAAAGCCAGGCTGTTTTATTCACGTTCATTTGTATGAGACTTGTCATGACGGAAATCAAAAGCAGAATCGTTTCGAAAATCCTCATAACCTTGAAAATATACTTAATCAAGGGCTGTTGTCTTTGGTTACGACCACCCATTCATTGTTTACCGTTACCAGTGCAGGGAGGTAGATTAGGCATGAAATAAAATAAAACAATAGCATCAAACTAACGACGCCTGCAGTTTGCAAACACATATGTAACTTTGTGGTTCAGAAATAAGCGGAAGCCATTGATCACGCATCAAAGGAACCAGTATCCTCTAAAATATGCACATATGTACACAAAAGGAATGATGACTTCGCGATATAAATGAAATGATATCGGTACGTCAATTGTTTCGATCATAATTTCAATTAATCAATAACTTTTTCAGTTATCAAACTGATACAGTGCAGCAGGACACCATTCGACCTTGCTGTTGTGTGTGTCATCGACCAGCGCGGTCGATTTCATGCGTTTGGTCACAAATCGGTCGTTGAAGAATCGCGCGTTGCCTGAAATTCAAAAAAAAATGAAAATTGAAATTCTATATTTTGACTGAAATTTAAATTTCTTGAGATTAACATCCGAGAAACAATGTCTGTTGATTTCCACTGGTCGGATACGGCAGCAACAGACGTGCCAGTTTCGTCGGACTAAAACAACGCGCTGGAAAGTGGGACAAATACATTTACCCTATAAGATTTTAAGTAAAAGTAATGCAGTAATATTTTCGCGCAACTGACCGACCAGCATTGAGTTGAATGTGTTTCATTTGTATCAGACTTGTCACTTTCAACGTATCATTGTTTGTCGTGGTCTCATCAGTTTCACTCGTCTGTTCGGGGGCATCTGATTGTGCTGGCGTCTGACTCTAAGCTTTCACAAAAAAATGAAATACTGTATTTATCATTTTCACGAAATAATGCAAAGCAGCAGCCTCCAACCTCCATTGCGTTTTGTGTGCTCGTTTCTCTAGGAGGTAAGCTCGATGACTGGGTCCGATTGGGAAACATTGCGATGGAAAAGACGAAGATGGAAGTTTTAGAGATAAAGAATAACTAGACGGGACCCGTGCCTACGGCCCGGCTACAGCGCCGCGCCCGTGCCCCCCCCCAAAGACCCGTTAGCATACCCAAAGCTACCCGTGAAAATTGACCCGTCCGCCCTTCCGAGGGAGGGGGCCACAGACAGACATAAGACGGGCCTGAGAAGGACGAAAGAAAAAAAGAGGAGGGGAGGTCAAGAAGTTGAAAATAATCTCAGTTCATTGAAATCAAATCAGTGAGAAAATGAAAAGCGAAATGGATGGAAAGGAAAAACGATGGAAGGAAAAAGAGGGTTAAAAGAAGAAGAGGAGTAAAGGAAAGAAAAGAGTGAAGCGTGGTGGAAAAGAAACGGAAGATAACAAAGGGGAAAGGGAGTTAAAAATAGGAGGGGAGAGTGGAAAATGGGCTTGAGAAAGGTGGGAGGGAAGGGAAAGAGGAGGGGAGGTCAAGAAGGGGGAAAAGGGAATTGGAAAAAAGAAGGAAAGAGAAGAGAAAAGGGAAGGAAGGGGGAAACGGAGTTAAAAATAGGAGGGGGAGAGTGGAAAATGGGCTTGAGAAGGGTGGGAGGGAAGGGAAAGAGAGGAGACTGGCCTGAGAAGGACGGAAGAAAAAAGAGGAGCGGAGGTCAAGAAGGGGGAAAAGGGGAATTGGAAAAAATAAGGAAAGAGAAGAGAAAAGGGAAGGAAGGGGAAAGGAAAGAAAAAAGGAGGGAAGGAAGGGAAAGAGAGGAGAGTGAAAATTGGAAAAAGAAGGAAAGAGAAGAGAAAAGGGAAGGAAGGGGAAAGGAAAGAAAAAGGAGGGAGGGAAGGGATAGAGAGGTGAGTGAAAAGAGAGGGAGGGGGCGACAGACAGACAGACATACATACATACGCCTTCCTGTTTTAGTAGTATAGAGGAGCGGAGGTCAAGAAGGGGGAAAAGGGGAATTGGAAAAAAGAAGGAAAGAGAAGAGAAAAGGGAAGGAAGGGAAAGGAAAGAAAAAAGGAGGGAGAGAAGGGAAAGAGAGGAGAGTGAAAATTGGAAAAAAGAAGGAAAGAGAAGAGAAAAGGGAAGGAAGGGGAAAGGAAAGAAAAAAGGAGGGAGGGAAGGGAAAGAGAGGAGAGTGAAAAGAGAGGGAGGGGGCCACAGACAGACATACGCCTTCCTGTTTTAGTAGTATAGATTACATTTGAAAAATGACTGCCCAGATTCGGTGCGGTACTGCATGATTTATCCGAGTTCTTTCAGTCACTGACACGGATTATTGAATGTTCAGTGTGAATCGTTCGAAGTGATAGTACGTACATAAAATTAATCAAATTATTGCTCATGAATACATACAATGATAATACTGAACTGTAAAGCATAGGAATAAAAGCCGAAACAAGAGATCTTTAGAAAGTAAATCGTAACAAAACAGAAAGCGATCGGCAATCAATGGATTGGTTCACGTCAAACAGGAATGAACGGAATCGGGTCTTGGGGTCGTTGCGGACGTTGGATATTGCTACCGAGGAATGACGACAGAATTGGACCTGAGATGGTAATCGAGAAAATATGTTTGTTAATAAACTTGAACAAAGCAAAATACGTTTTATTTAAACTTTCTCAAGCAACCAACCCAATGTCTGTTGATTGGCCTGTTGCAAGACAGCTTGGCAGAAGATCCGATCCGGTGTTTGTCCAGGGAAGAACGCGCCGAGATCGCGAAGTTTCTTGCCGGTCTCTGGATGCGCACAGAAGCAGGTCATGTAGTCCCAGGGGCCTTGCTGACATTGCAGAATGTTGAAGTGCTTGCCTGATGGACAAAGGGGGTGTTCATAGTGTGATGTTTCAAAAAATAATACTTTTCCAATAAATGCCCTCTCACCAGCTTCTTCGCACTGCGGCACGTAGACTTCTTGATTGTCAAGGTCGGGGTACCGACGCAGATTTTCGCGAATTTGGTTGGTCGCGTTGATCTTGGCTTGGATACAATGCGGGTACGTCTGGTTGGGGGCGATGTCTGATAATGTGGCGGTACAAGTTGCACAAGAGCCCAAATTGTGGCATTGGCGGCTAGGCAGGGTGCAAATCTGGGGCTGACGATGCTCAGATGCGACCGAAATGTGGACCAATATGAGAAGCAGCGAAACAGATTGCATTAAACAATACCGAATCGACAATGACTGATAAACCACGAACATTATTTACTGCTTTTTTTCGAAAAGAGTCGGCCATGTTTATTATCATGACCATTTGTGACTCGACAGCCAGGAATTAAGTTACAAACAGAATAAAATTCACCAAACAAACATAACCAACATGCACACGCATCCTTGTTGAACAAATTCTCTGGGAATTCCCAACTGCGATAATCGCCAGTTACCATATCCGCGCAGTAACACACACCACTACGTGCTGGGCATTGCACTTGCTCGTAGTAGCCTGTAATGTTTCACATCAATAATAGACAAGAATATGAAACTTTGCCTGATCCACGAAGGCAACTAACCATTCTGGGCGCATTTCGGCACACGCGGTTTTAGATTGTGGAATCGCACTTTCTCCATGGCTCGCGCGCGCTCACGCGTGCAGGGCGCTGCAATGTTTTTGTCATAGAAATTGTCAAGAAAAAGCGAACTGAAACATCAATCAGTCAAACACCGACTAGTTGTCCGATCGCATGTTTCATTGAATCCAACATACTGCACCTCCCCCGTTGCCAGTGCCGTGCATTTGCATGGTGCACCGAACGTCTCATCGGTACGACATTGTTTGTGCGAGAAGAACATGCCTGGAAATGAACGCACTAAATATTTATTACGCGAGTTTTCAGGCCCGGAGGTTCAGGCTCGACCTTTTCAGGCCCGCATATTTGACCCATTTATAGGTGTAGGCTTAGGCTCCAGCCGGGAGTGAATCGGCCGGGCCTGAATCTCTGAACCGTCGCACAATGCTAAATATCAGTCAAAGACGGTGACAGGCCGGGAACGACTTGCCTTGATGCTTGACATGCCATACCATTAATTTCGATGCGACAAATGTAATGGCCATCTAAGGATACAACTTGGCAGCCTTTACGCTGATCGCAGTGGCATCAGGTGATCTTCTTAAAATCCCATTTTAGATATCACCGAGGCAACAGCGATCCTATTAATACCAAAATCGCCAAGCTCGATTCCAGTCGAGCTCCTACCAACTCACCACAATTCTGTTTTGGCATGCACACAGCGTTGTGTCTGACGTAGCCTTCCTTACACCAACAGCGTGTCAATGCGAACCGTGTGAATTGATTCGGTTCGGGGTTCTCCTGCAGCAACAGCAGATGTTTCAAGCGTTGGGGGGAGTGGGACTTAAACTGGGCACCAACTGTGTCCAGCCGTGAAACATCATCGTCATGCACATGGTATCTGTCATCGGCCTGCAAGCATGTGCGTGTGCAAGTGATGTTTCATTGCTGGCGCACAAGTCTATCTTCTTGTGAAATCTCTCTACAAGGTAATTTTTAAACATAGTTTTGGTCCCAATCGACCGGTAGATTCCGAGCCACCTCTCGATACATGAATAATATTGCAGTGACCAAAAATGTCGGTGGTATAGCGCAGACAGACGGTAGTCAGATAAACTCTGACCATTTTTCAACCATTTTTTCACTAGTCGCCCAAATGTTTCACACACCTCCAACGCATGTGTGCACGTGTCCTCGCAGCGTGTCGTGTTGCACACGAGCATCTCCTCGTGCTGCAAGCAGGCCTGATATCGATCGGTGCTCGCGGTGACAATGGCTGATGCCGACGTTGTGCTGGTGACTTGGATACCGGATGTGGTAATGTCTGGATGCAAGGTGGTGGCAAGTAGACGGATGTGAAAACTGAGACTGGTTAAAGAATCCATCCTGTCCCGCCTTGCACACTGCCTTTGACCCTATCGTTCCGATATGATTTCGAGCCGTTTTGAAATCAATAGCTTCGACCAACATAAAAATCGTTTTGGGGACAGGTCAGAAAGAAGTTTTTCGCTGGTCGAAGTCAGTGACATCAGCTGATCTCAAAATATTCTTCAATCAAAAAGCTAAAGTAGACTCGGTCGGATTACCAAAATTTCACACGCGCTCAAAAAGCAGATCACAATAAAAAATTAAACAAAATAATGTTTTCAAATCACCCACTTTCCGCCTCACTTTCCTCCGGTTGACAAGTGGCATAACTGACAGCACATCTACGTCCAGGGGGACATTCGTCTTTTGACCGCAACACACAACGTGGAGCAATGGACGGACAACGCACTAGGTCGATGCACGGATTCACTGGAAATATGTGATCATGTATACATAAAGCTGAATGATTGTACCAGCTCCACATGAATGTAATATGTGCTTTGGGTGTACCGTATCAGGAAAATGTGTAACAGCCAAGTGACACCCGCGCTAATCTCAGTCAAGTGCACCGCACCGCGTGCAAGGTATACCGTCCATATGCACATGAACACAACCTCAACCAAATCGCACGCACACAAAATTAAACCATCATCCCATCAGTCTAACATTGTTGTTCAGCTGTGGGTTGACACGTTGCGTATGGGAATGGGCAATGACCACCACTGGGGCACGATGGTCGCACAAGCACGCATTTGGGGGCAACGTCCGGGCAACGAACCATCTCGCACAGATTCACTGCAAATGTTGCATCGAGTGAGGTCAGGTTTACGCAGTTTTTACGCTGGTCGAAATTAGTAGCATGACTAAACATCGTCGATGCAAAAAATTGCGTCACCGAGGGAAAACCATATCGATGACCAAGTTTGATGTTCGGAATTCTCGAATGCAAACAAACTATAGAAATATATTTTGTTACCATAGAAATGTGGCGAAACGACAGGTGGTGATCGGCCATGATGTTGTGGCAGAGTGGTGAGGGCAATGTTGCGGGGATGACTGGTGCCGGAACTCAGGGACACGACAGATACGAACATGAACTGAATATTTGCGTGAATTATCCAAGTGGACTGTGCATACAGCATCAATGTTAAAGTTTGCGTCGAACTGAGTGAAAAACTAATGCGAAGAAACAATTTTAGAAACTCACCAAAGCACAAGCAACCATCGTGCCAAAGCCGGTGGGTGACCACAATTGAGAAATCACCAAACAACAAAATATTGGAAAGCAACTCACAAGAATCAGAGGTCACAGTGGCCTCACATTCCAAGTGCTCAGGGCTTTGTTTGCCTGTATTTTAGGGGATTGGTTTGCATACTGTACGACACAATGGGAACTCCATCGTGTAACCCAAAACAAACAACGCGTCTTGTTGGCCTAAACTATCGAATTACCCGTTTGAACCTGGGAGCAAATATGTCAAGTGGTCATCGTTTGCGTCCAAGTCACGCTGAGGCACACAGAATGTCAATAATTTTGTTTGTGAAGTTCTCAGCTGTGGAACAAAGTGCAGTAATTCAGAACGCCGATCTACGGGCAAAGTAAATAAGGGCTGGGCTTCACTTTTGAAAGACCGTTCCAAGCACTGCGAGTTGAGTGGGTTTAGGTTTTTTATATTTTCCAGAATCAACAACGTAGTAAAATATAATAAATGATCACAAAGCACGGAAGCGGAGAAAGAAAGGCTCAGAAGTCAATGCTCTTCTTTTCGGCTGTTGGAGTGTCCATGAATAGGTCAGGCGGAAGATGGAACTTCTGAAACACCTCCGTTTCAAACGGATTACGTAAACTATGTCCAATTGTAGATCACAGTTCAACCAACCTCAATAACAAATTTATTTCTGCGAAGTTTAAACACCAGGTCCAATGAATCCGGTATGGGCACTGCCAATGAGTTGATACGCGGCAATTTGGTGACGAACAATTGACCTGAAGAATGGAGCAAACTGGATAAATGGTCAACTTCCATCACTCTTGGGCCTTACTTTGGTAAAAATGAAAAACGATACATTGTGTTTGGGGTTGACCTGGTTCCACATATTTGCACAAAAATAAACATCAAGAATCCAATCTGATGAACCATGATATTTCGAGAATACAGCGTTCGATTCCTTGTCTGTGCCTGCGAAACTCTCCATTCGCAACACACAATCACAATATTTGTGCAATCGATATCCGATGGAAGATTCCTGCAATAAAAAAAATTAAAGCCTGACAAATAAAGGTTGCCAAATAGAGCAAATCGAAATCAAGCACAAGACCAACCAGTAATTGATAAGGTACAGTAACGAACACCACAGCAAACGCGGAACGGGCGTACGTACGCACTTGGTGGAGAAATTGGGGCAGGTACGAGGGTGAGCCTGGAACAATAGCAATGAAACATGAAACATCACAAGATCCACTATAATCCAAGGTCGCAAGTGACAGCATTCCTTGAAAGCGCAGGTGTCACTTTGTCCAAATTTCGACCAGCGCAATTGCCTGACACAAACTAAACAATAAACAACTGTTCTGGTCGAAATTCGTGTCCTGAGTAAAATTCGGAATAGCCTCAGACTCACGCGACAACGCTTGGTCAGATCCCTAAATTTGACACCGGGCCAAGGGCCAGTCGACAAAACCCAAAAACATAAAAACTGCAACGTACATAAACCTGCTAAACAAACACCAACCCCACACAGACGTCCCGGGCCGATCGATTACAGTTCGGAGCACCTTCTTCTTTCCATCGCCCTGCTGCGTTGAATGTGTGTCGAGCTCACAAAGTCGTTTGATGTCGCTCAATGCACGTTGGTAGCAGCTGGATGCTGATTGGCTGTTGCCTGTCACATCGATCACGTGACTGTCACATTTCGACAATTCATCGGCGGACATCCTTACGGCCAGATTGAATTGTGTCGCGCGACCTTGCTGTCCGCCCAATGTGCTCTGTGAAACATCATCAGCTGATCTTTTCTCATGGAATGTAGAATGAATAATGTTCAGAATTGACTGAAGTTTGCCACCTTTGCCTTTGGCAACGACGAGTAACGCCAAGCGATTTTCACTGAAATATTGAGGCGAAACGAATAGATAGAATGTGCAGTCCAATGGGGGAAAATTATAAAACGAACTGTCAGGATTTGCCACATCTGGATCCATAGATGGCATTTCCGTCGGTGCATCTGCAGCAGCCGGAGCAGGCAACAACTGAAATGCAAAAATGACACATGAGCGTTAGACAAAAAGGTTACAATGTAAATAACACCAACCGTCATTGGGCACGATGTTTGTTCGGCAGTGATCACACACAGACTGTGCTCATGCACAACGCCTTGCGACAGAAAATATGCACACAAATAGTTGGCGTACGAACACCGAGCGGTTTCTTCCGCAAATTGAAACACCAGGTTACAAAATGTTTGAAAGAGACCGGTGCAACTGAAAGCTTCTGGCATCCTGGGTCGTAATACTGAACACAAACATGTAAACTAACCGATCAGCACCACTGATCCAAGTGTGACCCCACTGCCCAACAGTGTGTCGAGCTCAGCAACACCAGTGCTGGTCAGAATTGAGTTGTTGCGCACGGCCGGATGGCAACCGGGCAAATCCGGCATGCGTGAAACGGTGGCACGAACGAAACTCATCTGATGCTGACTTTGTTTGATGTTTGCAAAACTGAGCAGAAAATAGTCACCACAAAATGCGAGTTGATTTGCATTTCGGCGAAAACACGATTTTCAAATCATTGCCATGAGATAACAGCTCAACAACTGTGGAGCCATTTGATACACACAGCTGTTTGCTGAGCGAAGTTGATTTACGACTTTGATCCGGCCCAACGAAGTAGACTAATTTTATGGGCAAGCAAACGAGATATACATACAACACAAACGAATCACAGTAACAAAATCGAGACAGAAACGACTAGAACATAATTTGATGACAAAACCACCTGAAATCAAGCAAACTGTGCACTATTAGTCACGGCAGCAGCCATCGTGGCCCCATCCGAAATTTCAGCTACAGGATACAGGAATGGAATCTGCGCGGTCGTGGTGCTGCATCGATAAGGGTCGGGCGCGCTCGACATGTAGCCTAAATGGAAAGGGAAATGGTTAAATAATAATCTACGACAGAACTAGCGAGCGAAAATCACAAGTGGAGCGCAAAAAAGACTAACCGAGACCCGATTCTGGCACGAATCCAGCAGTGGAGTAGCCAGAAGGCGTCAGCCAGTACGGCGTCGGGGCTGAACCAACCACATCCTGGCTCATTGGTGGTGTGTCGAGGGGGTCGGATTTGTCCTGAAGCTTTATTGTGAAATTTTGAGGTTGAATCATTGAAAACACGACATTAAAGCGGACACCGATTAAAGGGAAAATCGGAAACATTTCGCAATCCGCGCCGCACCTAAATTTGATACAGGAACTCTGGAAGTACACTAGAAGCAAACAAACACTAGGATCTGTGCTCCCACCTGCACAAAATTCGGACTGAATGCAGACACGGGCAGGTGTTGGTCACCCTGGCTCGTCACCAATTGTTGTGCGTCAGCAGCGCTGTACAAATACGACGACGAATGATGTTGATGACCCATAAAGGACAGACGTGGCATTTGGGACGCTGAGTCGCTGTAGGGATATGTTTGTGGTGTGCTGCCGCTCTGCATTGATTGTCGGCTGCTTGAGTGGTAGGACGTCGGATAACGGGGCAACAATAACGTCTCGTTTACCGAATTCGGGCCTGAAATCGTGTGTACAACTCTTCATAATTCCTGGGCTGAACAAATTTAATGCGAAATCAATAAAGTAACATTGTTTCGGCTGCGCTGTCACGTGCGTCGCAAAATCTACTTTCACTTTTGTAGCAGCACCGGATGATGTTTCAATTGGTTCATTTGAGACAGTATCGGCAGCAGAACCTGCGAGTGACGCCGTTGCTTGTTGTTGACAAGCCTAAAAAACGAAAAACATAAAAACCGGGCTGTATGTGGTTGTTTAAAGAATTAAATGCTTCAGTCTTTCACTTCACCTGTGCTAACCCAGCAAAATCGAATTTATAAGCGTATCGTTTGCCGTGCACCTTGCACATAATATTTTTGTCGTAGTAATATCTTAACGCGCGTGACAGTTTGTCGTAGTTCATGTTGGGCTTGCTGAAACAGAAAAAATGTGACACATCGCCGACACGGAACGCCGCTGGATGAGATGGAGTCGGGGAATGAGCCGTTAGAGTTATGTTTCGCCGTTTTTACATGGAGAATTTGAGTAATTCTTGCATCATCAAGACTGAACTGATTATTGTACGATGGTTGGTTCATTCATTTGATAAACACCACAACACGAAATAGAGAGATAGTGTAAAACAGCTGAGAAGGAACCGATTAGGTAACCTCTTTCTGTCGCCCCATTTCCGCGCCACCTCATCTGGGTCGATCATTTTGAATTCGCCATTTGAGCCTTCCCAAGTGATGAAATGCGCGTTGCAGCGATCCGAGAGCAATTCGAGCAGAAATTGCCATAATTGGATCTGGCCACCGCCTGAATAACAAACTATTAGTGCGACGAACATGAGCACTGACCAATGGCACAGCGGCAGAGGTATCAATCGGGTCGGCCAGGCCCAACGATCGAGCCTCTGGCCGGGCCGCGATTTCGACCACCTCTGGACCGGCCGGCCGCCGGCCGATTGCGACCTCTGGCTCTGGCACTAACCGCTTCAATTTGTGCCTCAAATAGGCATATTTAGTATTAATATCCCGAAAAGCCGAAAGTAACTTTCTTATAACCACGTGTTTGTCACTGTGCTTACCGGGAAAACGTAAATTCTAGTAGGGGGCTCTATTAATTCACTGACCTCATTTTGGGGGCTCTATTGCGGGGGCTCTATTTCGGAGGGGGCCCTATTAATTCACTGACCCGAATCTGAAACATTGTTCCCAAATACCCCGGAACCCCTAAAAGGGGTTTGAAAGGGTGTGTTTTCGCTTATAAACGCATCGCATTTGTTCGTGTCTGTTCATCAAAAAGAGGCGTATTATATGCTGCAGACGAACTGAAACATGCATAAATGTACCTGTGCACAACTATCAAGCTTTAATACACTACTATATAGGGGATTTTACTCAGGAGGGTTTTATTCCCGGGGGTTCTATTAATTCACTGACCCCTTTTTGGGAGCTGTATTGCCGGGGGCTCTATTCCGGCGGCTGCATTTACCGTAAAAACCTAAATACAAGGGGGCTCTATTAATTCACTGACACCATTTTGGGGGAGGGGGTGGCTGTATTACGACTTACGAGGGGGCTCTATTCCGGGGGCCTGTATTTTATGTTTTTACGGTAGGTCTTTACGGTAAATTCAAACACCTGGTGTGGTGGTGAACAGAGGTCGCAATCGGGCCGGGTTTGGCCGGCCCGGCCCGAGGCTCCAAACAGTGTTGGAGGTACTCTGGAGGGGGGATACCTACTGTACCAGAGCCGATGGCCTGGTGTAGGCCTGGGCACAATACCACGTTTGACACCCAATACCAATACCCAAATACCAATACCGGCCCTGTACCAATACCCAATACCAATACCAAATTGAGAACCCAATACCAATACCCAATACCAGAATTAGACCCAATACCAATACCAAACACTAGTATTGGTATTGGGTGGTATTGGTATTGGGTATCGTGCCCACCCATCAGTGGTGTAGCTACCCAGGCGGGGCGGCAACCTACTGTACCACCAAAAATGTGGGGCGGCAACCTACCTACTGTACCGGCCGAGCCTGGGGGGGAAGAAAATTTTTTAGGCCGAAATTTTGATGAAAATGTACTCTAACCCGCTAATTTCGCGCGTAGCGCGCGATTTTTCGCCTATTTGGAGTGAAAAATACCGATTTTATACCATTTTGAGCCAAAAAATAGCAACTTACTGCACCAGCCGCCGGGCGACGATCTACCTACTGGACCAGGATGCAGCGTCAACCTACCTACCTACTGTACCTTGGGGGGACCCCACCACCCCCCTGCTACACCATTGCCTTGCCACCCATAGTAAAACCACTGATTTTAGACTAATTTTGGCCATTTTGGTCAAAAATTGGCACTTTTGAAGCAAAATCGGGGGGATACCTAGGACCGGGGTGAAAATCGGGGGGGGGATACCTACTGTACCATGCCAAACATCGGGGGGATACCTACTGTACCAGGCGAGGGGGATACCTACTGTACTGGGGGGCTACCCCCCCCCCAAACCCCCACATCCAACACTGGCCCCAAACCCAAAGCTCGGCCCGGCCCGAATTTTTTGGGTCAGGTTTTTGCCCGATTTTGTCATAATTTGTTGCGATTTTTCTGAACCTATTTTTGGGTAACAAAATGATTGCTTTCAAGGAAAAAGTTGTCAGATAGACAACTACTGAACTGATCACTTACTATACTTGTTGAACGTGAACCCGTCAAAAATTTCAGTATTTTTGACAAAAAAATCACACTTCCTTGAGTAAAATAAGTCACTTCAGAAGCTTCGGGCAGGGCGCCCGGCCCGCCCGATCTTCCAAATCTCCTTCCCGGCCCGCCGATTGCGGCGACCTTTGCTGGTAAACTTGTCATTCAAGTTTCTCTCAGAGATCGGAAACGGGCTGGCCCGGCCCTGCCCGGCCCGGCCCGGGTACCGGGCCGGGCCGCGATTTTGGAGTTGGTCGACCGGGCCGGGCCGGGCCGGAGATTTGGGGGGACCGAGCCGGGCCGGGCCGAGCAGCCCGGCCCGGTATGCCTAAATTTGAACGAAATTACCATTTTTTGAACCAAAATTTTCAAAATTTTTGCGCTTCGCGCAATAAGATTTCCTAGTTCTTGATCTTTTCAGTCATCGTTTTGAAGAAAGAAGCAGTAGCTACCCATACCCAGGTCCTTGCTTTGCAGCAATCAACCTACTCCTGCTGTACCACCAAAAAAAGCCTGCCTGCAATCAACCTAGGTACCTTACTGTGGTAGTAAAATTTTAAAATTTATGTAAAATTTTATGTCTACATATTGATGAGAATGTACTCTTAAGCGCTAATTTCGCGCGTCAAGCGCGATTTTTCGCCTATATGGAGTGAAAAATACCGATTTTAAACCATTTTGAGCCAAAAATTATACCATACCTACTACACTACTGTACCAACCGGGGTGGCGACTTACGTACTGCATCAGGATGGCGCGTCAATCTACCTACCTACCCTTCCCCCCAGCTGTACCAACCAGTGAAAACAAGTATTCTGCAGAAAATTTTGAAATTTTTTTCAGCTTTTTGGAATTTTTTAGTTTTCAGCCCTTGAAAATTGGCTGACCGGGCCGGGCCGGGCCGGGCCGACCTCAAGCCAAAACGGGCCGGGCCGGGCCGACCTGCAGCCCTCCACCGGGCCGGGCCGGGCCGGGCCGGACTTTTCGCCGACCGGGCCGGGCCGGGCCGACTTTACCCGGCCCGTTTCCGATCTCTGGTTTCTCTATCTAGGTAATACTTCCCTTCATTTTTTCTTCGACAGTGGAAAAAGTTCACTTCGCCGACTTTTTTAAAAACCGGTTTTTGAAAAACAAAACAAAAAAAACGATTGTTTCTTTTTTTGTCAATGTCAACGCTTACGCTGTGATCAAAAAAAGAAAATGTGAGGTGAGTGAATCGTGAAAATTGAAAAATTAATGAGTTCCTTGTCTAAGGCGAGAACTGTTGTCGCGCAACCCTCAATCAGGCATTTGCAAGCCTGTCGCTGATGTTTCACATGAGATATTCAATGAGCAAGAATCATCGTATTTGTGATCCCATCTTACTTGTCTGTGCACTCAACCGAGTGGCGTAGTTAGCCACCAACGCAAATTGTCCCGGTGCGTCCGAACCTGAAACAACTTGATGCCCGGTTCCAGCGGACCACAAAAACAACTGCTTTCTTCAGATAAAAGTGCGACGTTTTATTGGGAACTCAGATAACCTGGTGGAACGGCAAACACTGTGGTCGGAGCAGATGGTGGTTGTTGGATGAACGCACTGGTGCTGTGATGGTATGGGTGCAAATGAGTGGACTGTTGTCCTTCATGGTAACCACGCGTGATCGGATGATGGATTGTGGAGCCTAGAATTTGAATGATCTAAAAGTTTCTCAGAAACCATCTGACAACAATTTAATCTGCACTATTTGATTGAAAATTGCAATTTGTAACGAGCACGGGCTCGCAAAAATATCATACTGGCCGATTCTGTGCAGCAGCAACGACGGCGCAAATTCCGGTACGCGCGCTCGCTCAAAAACGGAAACAATTGTGCTCATTTCCCGTTTAGTGGCCTGCCCTGGACCGGAGCACTTCCTGAGCAACCGGATATCAGCGCACATTATATTGGTATTCAGCACCACCACCAGCGGCAATGTGTCTGTCGCGTTAATAACGAAACGAAAACGGAAGGAAACGCGGTCGTTGGATTTGGGCTGTGCGCACAGGAAACACGCACTTGTTTATCCGAAACAACAACAAGCGCCTGGCCCGCCGGAAATGCCCGTTCGCGCGCTTGGTTTCCGATTGAACCCCAAATGATTCAATCCCGTCACCTCAGAAGCCCGGACGCACTGACCTTGCTGATCAACGTAACTGGCGTTTGACGGTATCATTGTCAGTTAACAGCTGGTAACCCTTTCCAAGTTTTTACTTGTAAGTCTGTTGTCGAAAACTCTTCCTTGTCTGATTCACAACATAAAGCCACATTCAGCTTGTTGGAATAGAACATTTGTAACAAGCCGCTTTTGAAATGCATTTGCACAAAACCATGCCGTGCACTTAGACTTACCGTAACCCAGCAGTCATATCGAAGCCATGTTGAGTGTCTCTGAGCAAACAGCGCCCAATGATTTTATTGCGCACGCACGAACTGGGACAAAAATACTGTCCTTTCCCAATTCCTTTACAATTTTGTCCTCTATTCCAGTGCACCCCATTTCAGGCCATGTATCAAAGCTGGCATAGCAGCTCAGCGCCAAATCACAGCAAGCGGTCCCTTCGCCTGGCTTTGGCTAATAGCTCTATACGCCAGTAATATTCAGGACAGGTGAGAGACTCACTCAACATTGGACCACATGTGGCGCAGCGTTATCACTGAGTGCTCATGCGGCCAAACAAGCTGCATGACCGAACAGAATAAACTAAAATAATTTATTTATCGACTATCTGGCGTAGTTCAGTCAGTCAACCTTGCTGAAACAGGAAAAAGCTGATCGGATACCTGAATAGCGTCAGTTTATGCCGAGACGCAAGTGAGTGACGAAGAACATAAAATTGTGCATTTTCGTCTTTATCATTTGTTCATTTTCGCTGCGTCGGTGGGTCATAGCACCACCGCCAGCAAATGGTTTCCCAAAAACGACTAACAGCTTGCAAGCCCAGAGCTGCACGTGTGAATTGCTAGGATTTAGTCAATTAACGAACGAACAGAATTTCTCAGCTTGTGCTTTGTGTGTGAGATGTATAGTATTATACGTAGGTATATAGTGAAACGAAGCAACACATTTCATTATTTTTCACACGCGGGACAACAAAAAGTGTCACAAAATATGAATACAAGTATCTTGTGAGCAATATAATGGCTTAGATTCGGGCACAAACAATTTCACAAGAATAGCACGACAAACACACACATCAGCCTAATATTTAGATATTTAGAATAATAAATTTGATGGTGAAGAAAATATCAAACTGGAAAGAACTCAACCGTGGACAAGATCTCGCATCAGACTGATGGTAAGATGTTGTATTCTCCAATGTACCATTTTATTATAAGGGTGAATCGTTGACTAAATGGGGAGAAAAACGAAATTTAGCAGCAAACAATAGTGGTAGAGATTATACAAAATAACCAACAAATAAATCAGTAATTTTTAGACAAAGACAACACAGGACACAGGTCGCAAAATTGTTAAAAAGTAATAAAGCTCCACCTAAGCCTTAAAACGGTGCCAGCCAGAGTGCGTAGTAGGAAAATACATATTGCACAAACACACGTGCACATTAAACATGAAAAAATATCCTGACAATATCAATCAGATGCCCTGATCATAGCGTGCCAAACATTAACAGCGCAGAAATGTGTTCTTATCCATCTGCACCCGCACATTTATAAGCCCGAAACGCCTACATCCGAACAACATCAACAACACCAAGTCACAAGTGCCGCTGCCCGCCGTATCACATACTCCTGGTGACCACGCGATGTTCCAACGGTTTCTTTGGTTGAGGAGTCGCTTTCTGCTGCGTGGGTTGTGCATCGAACGCCTGTTTTATGCGCGACAACACCACTTTGGCGCCCGATCGACATTCGGGCGATAGAAGTGTGAAGTTGAGGAATCCGTGTGGCAACGAGTCCAACAGATCCACACCCCTCACGTCACCGCCCAGTGCACGGACGCGACGCGCAAACGCAACTGTGTCATCAAGAAGGGGATCGAGGTGGCCGGCCTGCAACATGAACCTAGGTTGGTGAATAAACACCGTAAAAGTTCACGCGGGGATGAATTCTAAGCGGATGTGGACGGTCTGACCGCTGATGGACGCAGTTTGTAAATTTCTGCAGTAAATTTTAACACAACACAATGCACCGACCACAAACCACATTGGTGGCAATTTGCGCAGCAATTCATCGCTGGCGTACATCGGCGACAGCTCAGGCTCACGTGACATCGGCGTCTTCATCAGTCGTTGTACCATCTGTGCAAGTGAGGAGAAAGTATTTGGAGCATAAACGTTTTGCTGCCAGCGTAAAGAACGTCTCGGAAATTCAGTTAAAGGGGCTCCGCCATATATACGCGGCCGAAACTAATCTCAATGAAACTTGGCACCGTAAGTGGGCTTGGTCCAAAACACTCACGGCCACGAAAATTTTTCCCCATATCAGCTCCCTGTCTGAGCCAGGAGGGCTAAAAGGCAAAAAATTTTGACCCTACCTCAGCACCTTGAAATTAAAATATCGATCTGTTTCGCATATTCTTTGTGTGCAGTTTGTTCACAAATTTTTCATAAACGCCTTGGGTCTAATTTAGAACCATATTCACTTTTTTGGCACTACCACAGCTCGCGCTATTTTGCCAAAACCACGGAAATTTTCGAAAAAAAATTTTCCGTTGTATTTTCCTTTCAGATAGAAAGCACACAGAGTTTTTATATAAAGTTGGCAAGAAAGCCCGTATATCATGCTATTCATGCGATCAATGACTAAATTTCCACCGCTAATAAGTTTCGACAAAAGCTCGCTCAACTGTGGTGAACCTCAACTTTTTTTGCCATTTTCTGTGGATCCCAAGCACACTTCTATCTCATATTTTCCAATTTTAGTAACAATGTACCGAGGTGATATATGGCACGCTAGATAGTAAAAATATAATTGTTGTTAATTATGTGCAAATCTAGGTTGGTCCAGCTGCATCCTTGGAGGTACGAGCAGTAAATGAATTTTACACAAAATTCATAATTTTAGCAAATTTTCACTTCCGTCATATTTTTGCCTATCTACAGATGGGTAGGAATTGTGGCTTTTGCTGTCCGATGAAGCCCAAACGTTATTGTTGTTTATCGATCAAAATTAAAAATTATAGCTCTAACGTATCTTGAGAAAAATCGTGTTAATTGAGGTCCATGCGTTGGACTTGGAACTACAACCGGGCTTACAACAGGATCAGCGTCTGCGGTGCCTTCACTTAACATGATTTTTCTCAGGATACGTTAGAACTAGAATTTTGGATTTTGATCGATAAACAACAACAACGTTGGGGCTTCATCGGACAGCAAAGGCCACAAATCCGTCACAAATGTAGGTAGGCTAAAAATATGACGGAAGCGAAAATTTGCTAAAATTGTGAATTTTGTGTAAAACTCATTTATTGCTCGTACCTCCAAGGATGCAGCTGGACCAACCTAGATTTGCACATAATTAACAACAATTATATTTTTACTATCTAGCGTGCCATACATCACCTCGGTACATTGTTACTAAAATAGGAAAATATGAGATAGAAGTGTGCTTGGGATCCACAGAAAATGGCAAAAAAGTTGAGGTTCACCACAGTTGAGCGACCTTTTGTCGAAACTTATCAGCGGTGGAAAATTAGTCATTGATCGCTTGAATAGCATGATATACGGGCTTTCTTGCCTACTTTATATAAAGGCTCTGTGTGCTTTCTATGTGACCGGAAAATACAACGGAAAATTTTTTTTCGAAAATTTCCGTGGTTTTGGCAAAATAGCGCGAGCTGTGGTAGTGCCAAAAAAGTGAATATGGTTCTAAATTAGACCCAAGGCGTTTATGAAAACTTTGTGAACAAACTGCACACAAAGAATATGCGAAACAGATTGATATTTTAATTGTAAGGTGCTGAGGTAGGGTCAAATTTTTTTACCTTTTAGCCCCCCTGGCTCAGACAGGGAGCTGATATGGGGAAAAATTTTCTTGGCCGTGAGTGTTTTGGACCAAGCCCACTCACGGTGCCAAGTCTCATTGAGATTGGTTTCGGTCCCATATATATGGCGGAGACCCTTTAAACATTGTTCCTTGTCTGCCCATCATAAATTACAAAAAAGCAGTCATAAATAAATGATACAATAACGAACCAATTCATAGGGATCATCACCCTCGTGTTCATTCGCCTCATCCACATCATGCAGCGCTTCGCCAATGAAGTCAGACCTGGATAACCAAAGCATTGCAAGACATGGTCATCACACCTAAATCTCGTCATGAACAATGTTCACCTGGTCAACGGCTTCTTATGTTCATCAGCTGGCGATGTCGTGTCAAGCAGTCCATTTAGATTGTCCCACATGTGCCCGCTCGCAAGGGCGAACTGCAGAATTTTAAGAATTTGCAGAGGCTTGGCCCCGCGCCCATCTGTGAAAACAGGCCGAAACGGGCAAACTCACTGCTGTTACATTATTGCAACGTACCAGTGGAGTGGGGCTAACTTGCGGTTTAATTACCCGTTGCCCTCTCTCACTGACTTGCACCTTTGTGCACATCGGTGATGTTTTACTTGAGCAATAAGCTCTGCTCGAGGACTTTTCTTGAGGTTAATTGGCCAGAGCTGTTCGCACCGACGAGGCCTGGCACCTCGCTCGTCTGTGAAACCGAAACGGGGAAAACTGCTGATACATTATTTTAAGCCATTGCTAATTAGAGCATTTCTGCCATTTCTAACCATCAAAGAATCCCAAATATAAACCCACAATCATTTAAAATAGTAACTGACACTTCGCTGTTCATATGGAACCATGTTTTGATGGCACCCCGGTGAAAAAAGAGAAACATTGTGACCCAACCAACCGTGTCAGTGAGACTCTGCGATATCGACCGACTTCGTTTCACACCGACACTGCCCGATGTGCTGCTGGTCTGACTCGGACTCATCGGTGAGCCAACACCGCTGTCCACACCAGGGGTCTTCTCCAGTGGACGTTTGAATGGTTGTTGCACATTGGGGGTGCTCTGACTGTGTTCACTGCTGCGCACTAGGTCCTGAACGACACAAGAGAATTGCGTAGGAGACCGATCCGGCAAATACAGTCTGTGGTCGATGTAGTGAGATGATCGGAACCAGGTAGTTTCGGTCACTATCCCACAGAATTTTCAGAATGGAAGGCAAACGCCAGATCGAGAACCAAAATGGAATTACGTCACCATCAGGATCGTAAACTGTATAAATATTCTTGCCACATTTTGTTGGTGTGCCAACTTGTTGAGATATGCCCCATCACAGTCACTCCATGTGGATCCTAAAATACATAGACGTAAATCAATCATAAAATCAAATCCGGACCCACGACATAAGATTGCGTAGGTGAGAACGACGGCGATGTATCAGCACTGCACATGGGTGAATCGGTACGAACCAGTGACTGTTTGGTCAGGGGATGTTCGCTAAAAGTGCGAAGCATTGTGATAGGTAGTTCATGGCAAACTGCCCGTCCGGTTATGTCAAATGGACGCCAAGCAATTGTCGCATCTTTTTTATTCATCAGAGAACAAAGCGGCAGCTCGTAAAACATAAAAGCACGCATCACTGTATACCTCAAATACTCGACGAACTCTTCGTCACCAGAGACCGCCGAGTGCAGCCAAATTCGTGTCACATCGTTGTGAATCTCAACGGTCACCTGAGTACATAAAATAAGACATGAAAAAAACTTCAAGCAATACAAAATAATACGAAAATCCGACAAACGTTCGCTCTGTCCTCATCATTTTCCTCGTCCTCCTCTTCCTGCACCACGTCCATGTCTGAGTCCGGTTTGCCTGAATCATCAAGGCTGAGTCCTTCATTTGCGTCTTGCATCAGCATATCCGACTCGGAGGTGTCATCCTGGAATACGTTTTTATAGTGGATTTTGACAAACTTTGTGCAGAAAACAAGAAATAAAACCATAAAACCTATAAACTCACGGTGAACGAGAAACCAGCTGTGGGAGTGTGGCCCTCTTCCGGAGTGTGGAACTGCTCGTCACTGTCCTGAACGAAAAAGGAAATGAAATACCGATTCCGATCCCAGATCAGGACCTCGCCAAACTTTGTCCAAACCAACAGCCGTACCTGTTTCGGCACCGAATTGGTGTGCAGATTGAGTTTCATGAGTCCGATGACCTGCTGAGCGCCACTAATTGGATTGAGACTCGATCGACGACTAGATTGTTGTTGCATTAGTTCGCTGCAGTATTCCTGTAAGTTAGTTGTTCTGAATTTTGTTAGGTCCTTTCGACCAGCAGTTGTATCCAAAAGGTGGAAAATGAGTAACTGCAGCAGCGCCAGGCAATATTGCTTTGTAGTCAAGTCGAAACATCCAATGTTTTCAATGCCAAATTTGTTGCACTTACAGCAGTTGAAATGAAACATGATACTGTTGTTTTAGATTTGCATCGCTTTGTTGTTACATCGATAGGAAGAATCCAAAAACCATCCATGCTGTACAACAGACCGCTGACGTTACCTGCAGACTCTTATGTCCATTCGCATGCACGCCATTATCACGCGAGCCACGTCGGTTGTGCATGCCCGAGCTCTGTCGGCTTCGCCTTGCCGAATCAGGAGAATTGCTGTCCTGGCCATCCTGTGGCAGCGCATCGGGGTCGACTTGCGACAGTTGGCCCGTGTATGCTGCAAACGATATTATTACGTTTATCGAAGAAAATGTTTCAAGACAAGCATAAAAATGTCGGGATCAAGAATTTGCAACGGACGACTAGCCTGTCGATTGCAAAGCTCACAATAAGCACAACAATAAAAAGAACCAGTCAACCCACACAACCTCACCCATAATGCATCGCATGGCAATGCCCATGTGCAGCAATGGGTCCATCATATGAAGCAGACGCGACGGGGATGGCAAGTATTGGAATATAAATGGTGTGTAGCACAGCACCTTAAAAATTGATATTGCTTTGCAAATCGTGAAAAACACATAACTGGCACTTAATATACGATACCATTCCATTTGGCAGGCGTCCAATCTGCATGTTTATACACCGCACAATCACCGATGCCAACAGATTTCCGCCAGCCGAGTCCCCGACCCAGACCACGCGTTCGCCTGTCCAGCCTGAGGCAAGGAACTCATTTCCACATGAAATCCAAAAAAATATTTCACTATTGTTCAATGAGAACGTACCAAGTTTCTCCGGATTGTTTATCGCCCATGCATACGCGTACAGAACTTCCTCAGTGGGACGGGGGTAGGGATTTTCGGGCGCCAATGAATAATCGACTGATAACACAGGACAGTCGAGTGCACGTGCCCAGTGACGCAGGTAGGTCTACAAATAAGGACATTTTGTCTTGGGTCTGCTAACTTTCTGCTATTGTTATTCCTGTGTTGAGACAGCGAGCGAGCAATGCTTCAATTTAAAACATTTCGCAATCTTATATACTAACAGCAAAACATCAGTGGTTCAAACACTGCACAAAAAGCAAACTTTTTAACACAAGAAGACAAACAAAACAAGCAAGGTTCATTCAATTCAAATGATCTGAATCCAAAGCCGAACCTCATGTGATTTGCTAGATGTCGCAACAAAGCCGCCTCCGTGACAATGAAACAGCAAATTCGACGATTTTGGTGCTTTGGCATCGCAACGCTGCAAAAATGTGTAATTTGCGTATCAGGAGTATCTTGATGGCACACAATCAACGATGTCTTTTTTATGAGAGCGTGATTTTACATCTTGCTAATTTGCACTGAAACATTACCCAGCTACCCTGAACCAACCATTCCTTCCCTGAGCGTCACGGTTAATAATCGTGCCTTGACCGGTCTGGGTGCGGTGTGTGCGCCGGGCGGAGGAATTTGCACTTTGCTGTCGCCCGAAACTCCATCGAGGTACAAGGGTTGATCGGTGGGAATTTCGAACACTTCGTTACACGGTAATTGACTAGATCGGGTGAGTAGTTGGGGCAAGTGCTGCAATATTCAGATTCTGGTCAATCCATTTACTTGGCAATCGAATCTTGATGGAGCTGAGCTGACTGGTACACAATACTGATACGGAGATAGTAAAATAGAAGTAGGCTAACGTAATACAATCCTTCTTCGGACATGTTCCAAAATCCCTTGCAAAAGCTGATGTCGGCCTCGCGAGTGACCTGAAAAACACAAGAAAACAATTTTTTCGTGTTCTTGTTCATTCAAGTTTTGCTGATTTGACGATGTGACACGAAGCGTTTCGATGCCAGGATTATACGAAACAAATTTGACTGCTGACAAAGTAACCCCCACTTTTATGATGCGCTTTGCCCTCCTTTCTGGGCTGATCACCAATTTGCTGGAGTGAAACAACGACGACCAGGACGTGCCGTGCTCCCAACGCACACTGTACGTGGCGAGCACAATGCCGATAAAGTGGAACACTCGACCGATCGATGGCGCAAACTGCAATCATGGCATACATTGACTGATGTTTCATTCTCCGTGTTTGGTATTTGAGAGACATTAGGATGACAACCAAAGAACGAATTTCGTTGGGATCAGGAACATTCGCGGAAAACCGCGAAGCGCTGATGTTTTGCTCAAACTGTTTATTTGCACAGGTCAACTTTGACGTCTGGTACTATCATCGACAGCACATCGAATTGAGAGAAAAAAGTAAGGATTACAAACAAACCAAAATTGTTATCACAACACCCTTTTTGAAAAAAAAACTGTATGACATTTTCGCTGACTGTCTTTTTGGAAACGCGTTATCAGAACTCGTGCAAATCAAATCACTACCATACCCGTTTGAAAGACCTTTCTGCATTTACAGACAACTCGAATGCAACTTTCATCTGAACGCTGATTTCGTGTTGTGCAAGATATTAGGTTGAACGTACTGGTGGTCGCTGAAGTGACCACAAAACAAGCGCTACAAAAGGCAATGCTGACGTTTCTCTGAAGTATTTAAAGGCAAATGACACCAACACGAGCCCGACTTCGAAGGTGGTGTGTATTCAAAACGAATAGAAAGAGAAAATCATCATGCTCCACTTATTCTTCAACTGTATTCTTCAACATGTAACATTTCCCAAATCAGCAGAAACGACAGAATGTTTCACTATTCTGCCAGCTGCGAAATCGAGCTCATGTTGATGTAGTTTGCTTTGTGAAACATGGAAAGTTGTGCTTCAGTTAGATTTTCTTCATCCAATTGAAAAACAACAGCCAACGCAACAAACAAGCAACCTGAAATCCCATGGCACGTCCATAGAACGACGAATTATCGAGTGCCTCCAGTCTTCGCATCAACAAAACGCGTGCGTCGGCCGCATCGACATCGAGCGGAAACAGATCATCGTTGTCGACCATCTCAAGGTGATCGCATACTTCGCGCATCGACTCCGTTAGGAACTTCAACACTGTAAAGCGGAGGAACATTAGTTTTACGATTGCTTCGGGAAAGGTAACGCACATGAAACATGAGCGAATTTTCGGACCATTTGTGTAGTGTCTAAAATAATTCAAGAGCGTCACACGCAGGCAGTTTGCAAGACATTTCAAGGATGTTGCGCTGACAAAGCTACCAATAGTTTGCAATAAAAAAGGATTAAACGTTTGTTGCGGACAACCTAGCATCCAGCAAAGGTCGCCATTACCGAGTGAAACATCACCGACGCATGTGTGGATGCTTGGGTCGGTACTGCGAAGCCTAAGCTCAGCAGTGAGCCTGGGAGAAAGCCTATCACCAAGCCAAAGCCTGAGCAAAGGGAATTCATTTCGAAACTGCAACCGTTTCCGAACATGATGACCGACCTTGCAGATAAGCCTCCAACTCTTTGCAATGATGCGACGATCGAAAGACGAGTGATTGACGGGTGTTGCGGACGAGACGCAGCAGTCGAAGCAACTGCAGAATGCACGTGTCCACGATGCACACGATTGAACTGCAATTGATTGACGGGCCGCTCAGATTTGAGTTCTTGAAATTGGGTGATTTTGGAACGATTTTGATAACGAAAAAGCGCAAAACCTGCTACGATTTTTCTGAAGAACCTGTCAGAAAATACTTGTTCAAGCAAGAAAACGGTAGGGTTTCAGCAGGAGGTATGGAATAACTTTGATTCCTTCCACAACAGTCACATCACCATCACTCTTACATTTCTCTTTCTTCAACTGATGTCCTACTTCAACAATCATATTTTAACCGATATCCATTCCCAGGCGTTAACGGATCGAAATCGAATCGGGGCGCCTCGATCTGCAGACGTTTGACCAGCGTTTCGGTTAAAGCCAACATTTGGTGAAGCTAAAAGAAAATGTTGACATTAATTTTGGCTAGCAATTGCTTTGAAACAAAAGTTTATGAAGCCACTCCCACCTCGCGACACGAGTGCGCATATCGTTTCTGGTATGTGTTGAAGAACCAGCCAGCGCTGTCGAAAAAGTCGGCGTTCTCCAACGCCAGTTCACGGAGAACCTGGAACAAAGAGTGCGTTCTTTAAAATCGACCCTTTCTTAAAAATTGACGAAAGCAAACATCACACCTCAAACACCGAATGTCTGTTCACAGAGACCCGATTCGAGAGCCGTTTCTTCTGATGGCTGACCTCCGGCGGTGCGAGGCCCGTTGTTTGTGCCCTGGGCCTCGACCCCTGCAGCTGTTTTGGTCTGTCTAGTGGTATGGCACTGGTGCATGGCTGTGATGACGTCATGTTGATTGAGGCCTGATGTTGAATGCGACGGCCTGAAATTGGATCACGGTAGGCCTCGGGCTCAGGGTACGCCGCACACACTAGGTGGGCACATTTGACACACGTGTGCATGTTTCGCAAGATTGTTGCTCGACGCGAAAACTGAAAAACGATTGGGACCCGACCAGTTATGTACAGTCGACCACCCTCTGTATAATGACATAATCCGGAACCGCAAGCGGTATCTTTGGTTACTGTCAGTATAACGAATATTTACCACATAAGACGCGGACTTTAAGTAAGGCAGTTAACGGCAGAACGGGGATCAAACTATTGTTCAGCCATTCAACAATTACAGAGAACTTCACCAAATAAAAAGGGCCACATGGACCGGCTGCATGTGGTTGGGTGAGGGTAAGGTCAGCTATCTATGTTTGTCTGCTGAACAATCCATACCAAAACCCAGCTACCATATCTATTATTTCCACAATGTCAGGACATCAACAAAAGTGTTGATTTTCGTGCGAAAATGGTCAAGTTTTCTGATATTGTCACAAATATGCATTGACATATCGACAAATACCATACCCCAAACTGCACACCCGGCCAGCTATCTAATCTATTACTACCATTACATCACTGATGTACTTAGCACCCAGAACCGTAATAAAGAATCACTTTTCCGTACAAAGTGTACCAAACCAAAGCGGGAACGTGATCATCTATGTTAAGCGTTTTGGGTACACACGTGACTTCTGCACTCTGTTACCGGTAAACAACTGGTGCTGCGCATGAGACAGATAAGAAACGTGGCGTTTTGATCTGATTCTGCCGACAAGTGAGATTTACAGGGTCCAAACAAATACTCTGTGAAAAAAGTGGAAATTTCGATGAACTTTGTTCGTTTCGTCGAACGTGTTGGACACACACTCGGTGGGCACAAAGTTCTCCACTTTGATCCCAATGGTTTTCCAATTGGTGGAAAGTGCGATTTTACTACAAAAATGACGAGTCGGTTTGGCCGGTGCGAAAGTTACAAACCGGTGACGGCCTGTTACGTCACAGCGTGGGTGACACCAATCCAGGCCAACCAGCTTACCGAATGTGAAAGTTTGTGCTGATATATTAGCGCACAGAAAAAACGTAGGTACGCATGTAAAACAGGTTAGGTGTCGCATCACATTGAATCTTACGGTATTTGACTACGTCATGGACGTGTATGTGTAAACCAATTTAGCAAAAAAGCCTGTGTGATATAATTCCATTCGCATCTGGTCAGAGGTGGGAATCGGGCCGGGTTACCTCGGCCCGGCCCGGCCCGACGAGGTCCGGGTGTCGGCCCGGCCCGACAGTTCGGGCCGGGAAGTATGGGCCCGACTTTTTCTGATGATATTTTGAAGCAATTTTTGGTGCAAAAATTACTGTTTTTTGTTTAAAATACCTGATAATCGTGGAAGTCGGTACTAATTTGCAGAATCGCAAGAAATTTTGGCAAATTTAGCCTAAAAATCAATCTTCTTATTGAAATTCGATGATGTCGGGCCTTTTTGGGCCGGCCACCCCGGCCCGGCCCGACATTCCGGAAAGTCGGCCCGGCCCGACCGTTCGGCCCGATTCCCTCCTCTGCATCTGGTACAGTCAGCCCTCCATAATAATCTATCTTCGTTCACTGCACAGAATATTCGTCATACAGAATGGAACTTCGTTGATCAGGGTGTAAACTAAAGTTCACCAGATTCACAATGGAGGCTTCTTAAAAAGATGATCGACTGTACTGGCACTGAGCAAATAGCTGTTCAAGAAACACAATGAATGTTACCATACCTGCCGAATTTCCGCCAAAGTACGCACCCATGTAAGCACCATGAAACATCACATGATAGCCCACCCATGGCATGAAACTGGTCACGCGCAGATGGGAGCCGGTAGAGCACGACCGGTGGTTAGCTCGAAGCGACATAATTCGGTGCTGACATTATCGATGAGATTGGAATAATTTTATACAGCGCTCAGATCGTCAACAGATAATGATTGAAATTATTGTCGTAATTTCACGTTGTAGCCAAGAAAACCAGCAACAGAACTAGTGCATAGATCGGGTTTAGAAACCAAGTCGCTATTATCTCACGAAAACATCAATGCATTGGCAAAGAAACAACGAGCTTTCAGCGCGAAAACCGATCAACAACACAGAAAACACGCTCACTAGAATTACCCAAAACACCAAGCGATGTTTGCTGAAACCCGAAAAAGGAAGTTGCACACCGTGAACACCACAATAACTAGAGAGCGCGAAAAACCGAGCACAAAAACATGTTTTCGAACGAAACACGCACATACTACTTACACTACTTTACAAACTGCAAAGATTGGCATATAAGTAATAACGATCATTATTCTTCATGTTTTAAGTTGTCGGCAATGGCAATAAAGCCCATGCTCATAGACTCGTGCACAAGTTCTTCGTTTCCAAAAACTGATTGATTTTCAATGTGAAACGTGAGTGAACATTGCATCCAAAAGTTATGTTCGCAGTATAACACATTCAGATGGGCAACACTGAACCTGCATGAACGAACAGGAATCATGACATATTGTGGACGGAAGCGAACTCTCTAGTCTATGATTACCTATCGGAATGCAACAGACAGCCAAACACTCAGTGAACAAGATCCGGATAAACACAAACAAACACTGCATACGACATAATGCCCTTAATTTGGGACCATAAAAGTGAAAAAATCCACCCGACCGGGCATCTAGATGGGCACACAGATTAGCCAACACAACATCAACAACAGCGTTTTCTGGAAAGGGTAGAACTATGACAATCACAAGCAAACAACTGCTCCAATAACCGAAAAAATCTAGATAATTGAATCGTGGTCCATTTCCGTTCAAAAACAGGCGTTGACCTCCATAGAAACTAAAATGCTCCACAAACATCATTTGGAAGCAGCAGACGTGCATTTGGCCTTATCTCACGTTTCACACTGCAGAAGGCAGCAGCCAGCAGTGCTATTAGTATCCAGCACATCAGACTGCACAAATGCTACAACCTATGTATACTGGCGGACGGGAAAATGTTTTTTTCACGAAAAAAATGGTTTTGCCCAAACCGGAATACTTTTCCATTTATTTATCAAAGTGGTTTTTATCGTTTTTTCGTTTACTTTTCCCAAAAATTGTAACGCAAGACAGATGAGTTTTGGTTGGATCAAACTTTTGGACGGATAATCGGAGTAAATTTTTATATAAAACCCTACTTTTTGTGTCATGTCCTCATATTCAGTGATTGTGACCAAGCACTTCATTTGACCGCAACACCTTAAGTACTGAAAAGTACCTTAAATGTTCGAAAAAATTCTTTCTTTCAACAAAAATAAAGAACGGTACTTTACGCCAGTATACTACAAGCTGCAAGCACTGCGAGAAGCCAAATGCAATTTTAAAAAGCAAGAGAGAGTCAGGTACGACGTACAAATCAACAATTACAACAAATTAACAACAATTACAAAAAGTACGGCGTTGTTTTGGCGGCCGGGATGACACGTTTCTCGTCGGGTACGGCCTCGAATATGATTGGTTTGCGATCATCAACAGTGTTCAATTGCAGCACGGCTGCGACGTTGCCACAGCGATAGCAGTAGTTGGGTGCTACAAAATCGTTGTTGTTGACGAACAATCATCATGAGAAGCGCTTCCATCTCAGTGCAGCAACTTCCTTCGCAACAAACTCAAACAACCGATGCTTCCGTTGAACTTTCAGCCACCAAACAACGTACCCGACCAGACAGTGACGACCGAATCATCCCAAATGTATCTGTATCCCTCCTGCACCAATTGATGTGCGCGTGCGATCATCGAGATGCTGTTCGTGTGCAGGAAACGTTCGGTCACCGAACGACCGAACAACCAACCGGCGCCTCTGCAACTTTCAAATTGCAAACTTGCAGTTCTCTCCGAAAAGCTCGAACATCGTGTCCTCTTTATCGAACAGAATTGTATTGTACTAGACGGGACCCGTGCCTACGGCCCGGCTACAGCGCCGCGCCCGTGCCGTGCCACCCCCCTCCCGAAGACCCGTTAGCATACCCAAAGCTACTCGTGAAAATTGACCCGACCGCCCTTCCGAGGGAGGGGGCCACATACACACATACGTCTTCCTGTTTTAGTAGTATAGATATGTACTTTTCTACCATAAGCAGTATGTGATTTTTCCACAGCCGCCACAGCAGCCAACCTTGGACTGATAGCCCAGCTGTCCACTTCTTCCGGGTCCGACCAAACCAGATCACAAAAAGCGCCCTTGTGCGGAATTTCCACATCGCGTGGGATTGTGCTAAAAATCGAGTTGGAATTCAAATCATAGGGCTCTCGACAAGACACATTTAATGACACTAACCAAATAGTGTTCAACGTTTTCACTTCCGGCGACAGTCCCCCGTGCACGCAGAGCACTTTGTCATCCACCAGGGCACCGATTGGTAACAGATCGAACACACGACAACAATGACGCCACACATTCTGATTGCCGTACTTGTTCAGACATTCGTCGTAGAAACCGTACACCTGCCGATATAGTGCTGTCATGTCATTACCAGCAGAAACAGTCACATTCATTTGATTATATATGAGCTTTCGCATTGACGATGCTCTGGTGCACCGCTCGTCTGTGGAAATAGGACGCAGTAATAAACCGCTGCTGCATCCTTGTCACGCTCGTGCAGTGCTGAACGGAAATAATCGTCACGATCGAACTACAACAAGTCGCACTAGTCTGAAGCTGTCAGCGTCGTGTTCCCCCGCCCCCAACCTGCGTGATCTGTCTGGTTTCATGATTGCCACGTATGAGCACAATGTGTGCCGGGTACTTTGCCTTGAGCGACATCAGTCTCAGCCATGTCTCCAGACTGTATCGTCCTCTGTCCACAAAATCGCCCATGAATACAAACTTGCGATCGGGTGGTTTGCCGGCAACTTTGAATAATTCCTCCAGGTCATAATACTGTCCATGTATATCGCCACAGAGTGTGATCGGACTGCTAACAGGCACAATGTTGGGTTCGTCGATCAGACAACTGGCGACCATGTCACACAATTGGTGAATATCGGCTTCGGGCAGGTATTCGCATCGACTCGCCATCTCAACCCATTCATCGAGACTGAATTGTGGCTTGGAGGACACGCAAGGTTGGATGGAGGTGGCATCGAAGTCGTCAGGTGGCGGTAACGTCGACAACAAGACGTCAACCCCGCTGCTGCTGTTCTGCTCGTCTTGTTGCACCATTACGGTGACTTTGAACTCGCTAATAGCACAGATTATGATGGAATTGAGTTCGGACTTCGATCAGGATTAATGCGCTCTCTAAGTGATCAAACACGCGCTCGTGTATTTGTTTGTTACCTGAAAGCTGGGTAAACTTCATACGGTGAAGGCTAGGCAAGGCATATATTTTGGCGTCCTGGTCATTTCCGAACAGCGGCGCGCACAATACAACGTCAAGTTGTGCGTGCCCCATCCGAGTGTTCGGTCTGTTCTCAACACCCAACCGGGCTGTTAAATACCTCAGCAGCAGGCTAGCCCTTCTGCCCCCTGCCTATCCCCAGTGAGAATGATAAAAGGGTCGGTAAAACAGGGTTTATTTGTTCAAAAATTACGAGGTACAGATTGCGCCAGATATTAGGATCCGGCCGGGACGAGATTATGGACTTTTGTCTCGGATCAAATGGTCAAATTTCAAACCAAAAGCGCCTTTTTTGACCAAAAATATCGAAAAAAATTGCGCTTCGCGCAGAGTATATGCACATTTCTTGTGGAACCCAAATGGATGCGGTTTACAGGAACCGAATAAAAAAACATAAACATGTTTCACCAAGAAAAGTTTGCCAATTTGGCTTTTTTGAACCATTTTTTCCTTTGACCCAGAGGTGGGAATCGGGCCGGGTTACCTCGGTCCAGCCCGGCCCGGGCCGATGTTTTTCGGTGATTTTCGGCGATTTTTTCCGACATTTTCTGGAAGATTTTTCGGGGCGGGTAGGGTACAATACAAGTTTTTTTGGTTGCCTATTTTTAGTGCATATATCGCGCGAGATTTTTTGCACTTTTAAGGGTTTTCGGTCGAAATTTGGCCATTTTTGACCGAAAAATGGGCATTTTGAGGGCAAAAATCGGGGCGGGTAGGGTACAAGAGCGGGGCGGGTAGGAGGGTAGGGTACCAGAGCGGGGCAGGTAGGGGGGTATCCCCTATACAGTAGTGTATTAAGGCTTGATAGTTGTGGACAGGTACATTTATGCACGTTTCTTGTTCGTTCAGAGCACGTAATACGCCTCTTATTGACCAATAGACACGAATAAATGCGATTACAAGCGAAAAACATCCTTTCAAACCCCTTTTTAGGGGTTTTTGTTGGTGTTTCTGGGAACAATTTTTTCAGGTTCGGGTCAGTGAATTAATAGAGCCCCCCCCCCGGCCCGGAATAGAGCCCCCCCCCGTAATAGAGCCCCCCCCAAAATGGGGTCAGTGAGTTAATAGAGCCCCCCCTTCTATTTAGGTTTTTACGGTAAGCCTGAATCGAAGACTGAGCCAAAAGTTGAACGAAAGAGAAATCAAGAGTTGGATTTCGTTTATGTGGGTTGTGAGTTCTATCTTATCTATCTCCCGCCCCCGATTTGTCTCCCGACATGATATTCTTTTTCATTTCAACCATGTAAAACCAACTGTCAGCAAAAGTTTTTAAGCTGATGACCACATTGTGGTCTGTACCAGCGAGGATGCAGCAGTTTTGGGACAACCGCGCGTGATGCTTCACGTCAGTGATTATCTAGTTATTTGATAGGCCACTGATGTTTCACATGGCTGAGGCTGGAGCCTAAGGATAAGCCTAAAAAAGAAGCCTAAGCAAACTCTCGAAATTGAGTGGTACGGACCAGTGGACGGAGTTTGTGTGGTGGACGAGACCAGTCGGCATGCTACCGGACGCACTCCACTCAGACAATACATGTTGCTCGAAGTAACTCAGAGGTCCACACGGCTTGACCCTGGCCCACAACAGTCCATCTACGGCAAAAGGATCAATCTGCAGCATTGAAAAAAGTAGCCCATCTGATTTACGTACACAGTGTGGTAATCTTGCACGGATGCATGTTTTGTTAGTATAATAAATTGATGCTTCCCAGAATCAGTAAATTTTATTGCCAACAATTTACGTTTGATGCCGCTTCTGAAGAAAATTTTCAATCAATCCTCTCACTTCGCAGAAATGTATAATTCAGTGCTGTGATATCACCTGATCAATAAATCTTGTGTTTGTACTTTCATTCCGAAATTTTGTTCAGCATCGCAGCATCTTTAGTTCCTATCAAATTAAATTGTTCGGTGTCATGTTTCTTGGTCTCAAAGGCACTATGACGAGCGTTGGTAGTGCAGCACACGAATGCCGTTTACGTCACTTGATTGCTGCAACAAAAAACGTTGTACAATTTGTCAACTTATGAACAGTTGCTTCATTTTCGACCAATCTATGTATAAAAAAGCATTTTGACGAAAAATCGGGGGTTCGAGTCCCACCGTGGGTCTCAAATTTTAAAATTGAATTTTTTGTGGTTCTGTTTGGGCTGATGCCTAAGTCGAACACAATCCCGACAACAAAATATCACAGGCGCCCAAAAAATGTTCCTTTTTATTTCCTGATCATCTCTGATCTCTAGCAACTGACCTGTCGACGGCGACTCCATTTGGCGCAGCACAGCACCAGCAGATAGAGCAACGCCAGCACCAGGAAGAACAGCACCTGAAAGAAGTAAAATTTATCAACTCGCTAAGTCAGAAGCAGTCTGAAAACAAATGTGCCCAACCTGCGACAACATGACCATCCATACGATCATGCTGACGAGTTCGAAAATTGTGATCTCGATGAAGTGCATCGGTGACGAATTGGCCAACATTTGCTGCAGTGCCACTGGAATCCACAACGACACAGCCATCTCAACCTGAATAGTCAGGGACATGGGGTGAGTAACCGAAGTATTTCCACTTTAGAAAAACGGGATGAAATACCTTTTTGCCAGTGCATCCGCGCAACTCGACCTCGACGGCCCAGGCGTCACTCGGTCGGGGTCGTGGCTGAGCATGCAACCAATCGGCCAACGTCTCGTTCTCTGAAGAGTTCGGGTTACTGTAGTTGGCAAAATGGATAGATTAGATACATGAACCATCACCGTTTTTAAGTATGTACCTGCTGCGTCGAGTCCATCGGTTTTGTTTTCTTTGGCTTCGGTACTTTTCAGTTTGTCACCCACTTCCTTCTCATCCCTATTTTCTTGACCTTCCTTTTTCATCAGGCCGACATCTTTGTGCTGGCGATGGGTCTTGAACTTTTGGTGTTTTTCTTTGTCGTTGATGTCCATTTTCTGATGTGGTTTTGCGTCGTTGTTTTCTCTTTCTTTTTTGTCCTTTTCCATACCGAGCGCCGACGCCGCAGCTTCAAACCCGGCGCGCAGCGACAACGACCAATCACCGAGCTGGCTGTTGGCTGCTGACGTTTCAATAGCAGGATTGTCTGCAACGATGGGCCTTCAGTGCATTAAAATGTAGATTTAGTGTCAAGAAGGGCTAAGATTAGCGTATGTATGCGTGTACAATAATGCGCAAACCGTTGTTGATACAACTGTGCACGCTAAGCTAATACATGCTGCACTAATATTCTATCAAAAAAGCACAAGAAGTCTCACTTCTCACCTTTACGCTCCAAATCGGCAGCGTGGCAGTTTTCGATGGTCCAATAGATGAGTGCGGCGAATAGCAGAAAGTTGGTGACGGTCTCTGGCGACAGCATGATTGCAAGCAGTGGTCAGATGTGGAAAGGCGGTGAAATCAGTCGATTAAAGGTCAAGGGAATGATGAGAATGAAGTGCGTGGAAATTGATTGCGGCGACAATAACACGGTGATAACCAACACAGCCCCTCTTCATATAATCACACAAAATGAGGAGCTTTATTTTGAGCATAAGTTTTGTGTTTACTTTTCATCTTAGAATATTTGGAGATCTCAACGCTGAAAGCCTCCCCTGGTAACACAGTCACTCAAAAGGTCGTTTTTATGTATGTACATGGTTGACTTACTGGGTGATATTTTCGAAACGGTGTAAAGGTCAGTTGGGTGTAAAGGTCGGTGGAAAGCTCGGTCGACAGCTCAGTGTGATCGACCTCGGTGTAAACTTGTAACATTCCACGTTAATAACAGGCAATGTTTCACGTTTACACCGAGCTACGCCGACCGAGCTTTCGACCGAACTTTACGCCGACCTTTACGCCCAACTGACCTTTACACCGTTTCGAAAATTCCACCCACTGTCTGGTCTCCGGACGATATGCTGCGCTGTTGTGTTACATGTGAAAGTACTCTTGTACTTTTGTCAGTTAAAAAAAATTATTCCAACAATAAAAACGGTTCAGCCAGTAGAAATACATGGTCACAAAATTTATCCTGAAGAATACTGTATAGGCTGCGTCGACCATGTTCACATGTGCCTACTTTTGCAGGGGTAAAAACGGCGTGGGTTCCCTTTTGTTTTTAGTTCTCTCTGACCAGTTCCAGTCCCAGAAAATTGGAAAGCCTTACCATTGAATATCTACACGGGGCTTCATCATCATTACGCTAGGCGCCAACAACATTCCCTTGAAAACAAGGTTCCCACCGTTCATCACAGTTCAATACACTACGATGTTTCCGAATTTGTTCTTCATAAAGATTTATTTTAATCAGTTTCATGTTGCTTATCATGTTCGGTGTGTCCATATCAACATCATCTGAGCTATTGAATCACAAGTGTTACAAGATCTGGTTGAAGTTTGGGAAAGTCTCATCACAATGTTTGCGCAGAATCAGCGTTCTTTGTTGTCAAATTTGAGAAAACAGCCAGGAAAAGTTTTTGATGTTGTATTGGTCAGGGAATGGTTTTAGGTCAGATGGATATTTGAGCCGGATAGTATTTACGAAATGGGTGATTTTGGTTGATGGTAGTGATGTTTCATTTGTGCTCTTTATTCTTGTGCCGCGTTCTGTGTTTGAGTTCGTGTGTCACCTGACGCACTTGTGGTGTGCTCTCGAGGGCGCGATGCAGATGCAGATGGTTGTCGATACCGGAACTGCAATTGGGGGCTGGGGTTGTAATGGAAAGACTGGATCTTTCGCTGAGAATGTCTAGATGCTAGTATATAATACTGCAGGTGTGAACATACATCTGGAATGATCTTGGCTGGCATAACAGCCTGCTTTGATTCTGATTTGGCTTCATACTAGCCAAGATTTGCATGAACTATGGCTGGCGTGCACCAATGCACGCAAAAAATAATACTCGTGTGATATTGGTTGCACAATGACTAAATCAGAATTCATCTACCCTGATCGTCAGGTTCTACCTTAACCACTATGCTACTTGTATTTTTGACAAAACATTTTCAGCTAAAAATAATCTAGCAGATCAACCACGTTGCCGCAGGTCTGAAACATTCTCTTTACTACATACTTTGTGTGCGATCACGCAACGCAACGTCATTGCCCCGTCACTTTCCCTCTTCGCGATTCAGGACAAAAATTTGACCAATTCTTATATAGTCATTGTGCGACCAATATCATGGCTAAATCGATATCTCACCGAACATAAGCCGCTCAACCACCGGAATAGAAAAATAATTTTTGACAATAATGGTGAACCTCAAGTCAGCGTGACTGATCGCTTTTGCATCCGCATCGCGCTTCTTCGTCTCAACGTAGGCCGATTTGAGCATCTCATCGAGCACGTGCGCGAACAGACCATCCAGGAACGAAGCGTCGTAACGCACTGGTTTGGTCGGCTGAATGATGCTTCAATGATTGGGCTTGATGATGTTTCACAAATGTGCAGGGGGTCACAATGCACGTACCTGTTGCATTCGGTCACGAATCGCTGCTTGTTCGAACTCGTCTCTGCCTGGCGATTCCCCATGTGGTTCGCCACCGTAGCTCCATCTGCAAAACGAGGTGCACAAAAATCACATTTTCTACTTTCTCAGCAAAACAACTAACGGCTTCGCGGTCTCCATTCTCGCATCTTCGGTCGGATCGCCATACGCGCCCTGAGAAACGTTTTTAATCGTTGTTTGAATATTTTGAAACATCATGGCAAATGACTTGCCCTCGGTGCCCAGGGTGGTCCACTGATGAAATCATCGACACCATCGCCTTGTCTGCCTCTGCGAGTCTGAATTCAAGATTTGCCTTGCCTTGCTTTTTAGAGAGTGTTCAAACTTCGGAACTTGTATCGGAGCCTAAAACTGAAAACATGTGACAAACTTTCGGGGACCACGGATCTCCGGCGACGAAATCATCCACGCCATCGCCTTGCCTGCCCTTGCGACCCTGCGCAAACAAATCGTTTGTGACTTTTACGTTCTTTGCGGCCGTACCCAGAACTATCCAGAATGAAAGAACTCGTGAACTGGCTCAATTTTTTGCAACCTTTGGTGACCATGGTCCTCCACTGACGAAGTCATCGACACCATCGCCTTGCCTGCCCTTGAAAACCTGAAAGGCATTTTTTGCTTTGTGAGTCGCAGTGCAGTCACCATAAATACTTTTGGTCGTGTGCAAGAAATAAACAGATTTGATGCACACACTTTTGGTGACCACGGTCCTCCACTGACGAAATCGTCGACGCCGTCACCTTGTTTGCCTCGACTACGGCTTCTGCTTTTGCTGCGCTGAAATTGGGCCAATTTTTAGAATATTTATGCACTCTACCTAACGTGCTGAAATTCAGTTAGACTGCATTATTACGTTCACATACCTTCGGTGACCACGGTCGGCCCTGGACGTATTTGTCGCCTCGTCTGCCTTGATTCTGATAAAGCAAGAAAACTTGGTGGACATTGGACGAAACAAACGAATGTGATACAAAATACAAAATATTTCAATTTTGGAGAACGATAGTTCCACATCTGGCCTAACAAAAAGTCTCGTCGCACTGACCTTTGGTGACCATGGTCGTCCACTGACATAGTCGTCGACACCGTCGCCCTGCTGTCTGCCTTTGCGAGCCTACGAATGTAAAATATATTATTAGGTAGATTACAGCGCCTAAAAAGAACATCAACGTGAAAATGAAAGTAATCCTGATTTGTATCATGGATGACACCTTTGGTGACCACGGTCCTCCACTGACGAATGGGTCGACACCATCGCCTTGTTGACCTCGGCGACTCTGAAACATGAAGTTGTGCAAAGTATTTTGATTTTCTAAGATTGCCCCATTTTACATCATGCTAGATACACATGTTGTAGTTTTCAGGATAATATCACAAAAATCTCAATGACTTTTTCGCTACCTTTGGTGACCACGGACCTCCGGTGACGAAATCATCGACGCCATCGCCTTGTTGCCGCCTCAGACTCTGCAGTAGGAATCTAGCTGTGAGCCTGAGTTTCAAGGAGAGCAGCCGAGAATTACCCTGGGTGTCCAAGGCGGTGCACTGACGAAATCGTCGACTCCGTCCCCCATTCTGGCCTTGCGTCCGCCCTTTTCGCACACTTGACATTCGAGATCGATGTGTTTCAGATCCATGTCGGGTGCTTGCGGCCACGATTTGAACGCTGCCGTGCCCTCCATCTTTACAGCGTACAGATTCGGCTGCAAAGTTTCAGACTGATGCAATAATCAGTTATGGTTGAATTTTCTGAAACATCATCCACTAACCGCTCCATGTCGTCGAAATCTGCCGGTGCCGCGGAAATCCAACAATTTTTCGCGACGATGGTGTCCACCGGCGTCTTGGCGGGATTCGACCTGCTGTACCTTTTTAACTTTTCTTCTTTTTCGTATCGAATTAGAAAAAATACATCAATTAGCCAAAAATCTATCTGCCGACGGCAATCTCAGCCACCCACATTTGTCATCATTTCTTCGGCACTGTGCTTCTCGAATTCGGCTGATGTTTCAGAGCTGATGTTGTTGTTCTCATTTTGCTCGTAGTAGTCGTTGTCATTGTATTGGTCGTAGTAATTCTGGAAAAATTTTGCAGCCTGAAACCAAATTAAATTTTCTGATCACAAAAACTGCTGATGGAAAACAACCTGTTGGTCAAAATCTGGTTCAGACGATTGCATCACGGTGATTGGCTGGTTGTTTGAATTGAGGATTACGGTGTGTTTGTTGGTTCGGGTTGGAAGGCTGGGAAAATCGATGTTCAGGAAAATTAAAATGAATGAATTGATAAAATTTTGTTTATTTATATGCTGTTTAAATAATACGCATACAAAAAACCCCTGTTTCCTTTTCTTCACGTGGCTCTTCCGTATCGAAAACCAATAAAAAACGGAGGCAACTGATTTCATCCATAAGCTTCACACAAATTTATATCGCTTTGTAGCATGTCCGCTGGATGATTGCAAATCCAACGCGTCCCAACCCACGTGCATCCGATTAGGTACAAATGCCCCCACACAACGCTAAATCTTATTCTATCAATGCTAATGTTGCGAATAGCTTGCTTGCTAAACGCCTTTGTTTTTATGTCTCTGACTCGGACACCACGGCTCTTTGTAATCACCGCCTCAGTACAAACGCTCCCAAATACATTGAGATCAAGTGCAGTATCAGCCAGTAACGGTAACAGATACTATAAATCTTGGGCGTTCATAAACTTGCCCGTTTTGTGTACGCACAATATTCACTCATCACTCGTATGTTAGCAGCTAAATAATTGACGCGTGAACCAAGGCGCGTTAAGCTTGTACCTACAGTACGTAATTGGCGAAACAAGATGACTAACAACAAGCCGCTACAAGCCCTGCTAAGACCCTTATTTACCGTACATCCTGTCTCTAATGAATTTTGTGCTATACCAGAAATAAATATCGTATTCAATAAACTGGGTAACCGCACTGTGTGTTTTGCAGTGCACCACCACAATGTTTGAGTGATCGTCAACGGAAATCTTCGACTCTGGTCATAACTCAAGTAGCCCTAAATGAGCGCTAGAAATACCATATTTTTTCTAATAAACGCCCACTCTCCACTCAACACCCATCTTCAGTGAAAGGGGTCGGAGCATACAAAATTAACGCCCATCCCACCCGATTTCATTGTGTGCTGAGGTGACCATGAACACACTTCAGAGATGTGCACCTATAGGTAGGTATATACCTGAAGGCAGTTGACATCAAACATTTTATAAAAATGGTCCTGCATGTGTTTACTGTATGTTTACTCAAAAACGTTTGGGTGCTAAACTTTTGGGGCATATGATACTCACGAGAGTATCACAAAAACCAGTGCCTGGCAAAATAAACGGCCATCTCCAATAAACGCCCAGAGAGCATGCCTGAAATAATAATCGCAGAGGGCTGAGCCGACAACGAGAACTTGACGATGTCTGTTTGACCACATGATTACAAGCCTAAACTTTGAAACTTTTTCCAATATAAGCCCAAAGTTTGAAAACTTTTCCCTGCTTCCCAGATAAATCTGTCGACTCTAACGTTGACTAACGTTACCTTAGCAATGGAATCCTTTTAGTTCTGGGTGTTAAGGGCGCCTGTGTGCTTCATTGCAATGTCCAACAAAACATCACGCTGCTGTGCGACTTTCAGCATCACGGCTTCAGCCACCAAACGTTCAGTCGAGATTTTCTACCCCTGTTCCCTATTATAGACTGGCGCCGCTTGCTCTTTTTTATTTTGCTCTGAATCACAGCAAATTATAGCCAGGCCGGACTAGCGCATGTGTACCTTCATGCATTACTAATTACGCCGTGTGGGTATTCACTACATCCGAATACTGTGCTTGCAACTGATGTATCTTCTATCATCGAGTTGCTGTGAGGTTCACACCTCAGGCATTTATACATACCACCTTGTATGTCTGTGACTGTTCCTTTATTGATATGAAGCTGGCTGAAACTAAATTACAGAAGCGCACGCAAATCAAATTCTTCGCTGCTTTGCAGTCAAGTATAATATCCGCATGTAGTTTTTGCTCATTGCTTTCTTTCCTGAAATTAAAGTTTTTCGATCAACAAAAGTAGAGTATTTGCGTTTCTGCCAAAACCTGGCTACACAGTATGCATTTGTTCCAGTGTCACCACCAAGTAAAGCCAAATCAGCCAATAAATGACTGGTATCAACCTTAGAACAGCACTCATTGCCTTGCTTCTGTCATCCATGTTGGTGCATTTGTGCCTTGCCAACGGCAACGGTCACACGAGCAAACCACCAGTGCACGAAGTGAACATTGATCACGATTACACAGTCACCATTGACGTCAGGGCTTGCGACGGGGAACAGGTTTCTGAATGAATCCCTCTATCAATGAACCTCTGAATCTAAATTTCTGTTTTTCTAATTGATTCATTTCAAAAAAATGTGCTGAAGTTTCAGTGGGCTGATAACCATCGGTCACAGTTCGATCGGGAGTTCGTCCATTTGCTCAATCAATACTGCGCTGACAATTGCACGAGATGTGACTTGTTGCAACCGCCCATTGCCAATTGGTCAGTTGAAAGATTATGTATGTATGAACATGTGATTAAACCAGTCAACAATTCCATATTTTCGCAGCAAATACACGCCAGCATCCGTGAATGAGGCACGAATGGTGCCCCGGTCTCTCGATGCAATGACAATCGAAGTCAAGTTTTACGTCACTCAGCCGTGCTGCATGGCCAGGCTCAGACATGAGCCTTATCTGACAAAACAAACGCTCATTGGTAATCCACATCTTGTAGCAGCTTCTGAAAGAATGAAGAAAGTAAAAAAATTTTGAATCAACAGTTCAATTTTATAGATTTTCTCCACGAACATCATTTTGAATTGGAGGAAAATGCGAAACTGACCATCGTTGGAATCGAAAAGCCGATCAGTCCCTACGAATACGTACTCAGACGGTATTGCTTCACGATGGGACTGGGTTAGTTCGCGAGCAATACCTTTGTTGCAGCTGAATCTGCTACATGGTTTCCTTTTTGATCCAGGTTCAATGGTGCTCGCTTGTTTTCTGATCCGCATCATCCTGAAATGTCGCGAGCGATCGCAGGTGATGGCACAGTTCTGGCAGACACAAGCCGAAAGACATCACATGGGACTGTTCTCGTCGAGCTCAAAGGTTGGCAATCGAATCATACATATAATACTCTATTGTTATGCAACGCCAGTTTCTTCATCTCAGCGGTCACCGATCGGCATGATATTCATCAGGAGAGTTATCAAGTCAACATTGTGGACGTCATGCTGAATCACATAGTAGTAGCCACCCTTTTAGAAACAGAGAATAAACTGCTTGACATAATGAGATGCAGCCTGAGCCTGGTGAGCCCTAAGTGCAGTAAAATAAATATTTTTGAATGATGTGTAGTTTGATTGTGGATCCCGCCACTTTGTACTTCATTCTTTATGGTAGGCAAAAACCATGGTCCCCAATGATGTCACTATAAAGAAGAAAGACTGTACAATGCCTTCCTCCATTTCGCTCAGCATTCCGTCCACGGCGGCCAGCCCCACCATCAGCATCACACCTCCTCAGCCACACGTCACACATCAGTCGGCGAAACGAGTCAGTCTGTGGGTGGCGAAATGGGATTTGCGCATCAATCGATGGTTGGTGGCAGCGCTCATCAGACGGGCAGCAACAGCACGAGAACGGGCGTCGAACATCATCCAAAGGTGCGGGTGGGGGACGGTTTCACCACTGTTGGTTGAAAAAAAATAGTCCGCTGTTAATCCGTGAGTATAAGGCTGTGAGTAGATAAACGCGGAATGCGGAAATTGGTGAGCAGATAAACGCGGAATGGCAGATTTCTGCATTCCGCATTCCGCGTTTATCTGCTCACCTTTGCGGAATGGTGCGTGCTTGGGTGACGATGACAACTTCCAGCGTGCTGACCTCAAAATGTTGCGTGTTAACGCAAACAGCAACAGAGAGGTTTGACCAAAAGCATAAATTTACTTGCAGAAATTCAAAATTCCGCAAAGTTGAGCAGATAAACGCGGAATGCAGAAATCTGCCATTCCGCGTTTATCTGCTCACAGCCTTGGTGAATCTTCTAACATAACCCAGTTGGCTACAGGATACCCCGTTCCTCCTTGCGAAGCCCGCTCAATATTGTGACCCGAAAATTTGGTTTTATCTAAATACATAAGCTGATATCAACTGGCCCGTTTTAGGTAAGGGAATGTTCTGGGCACTGTTGCCGGCTCTCCACGAAGCCTCACCATAAAGAGGTGTGGTATTTCAACCACATTATTCTAATATAGTGGACGCAAGTCGCGGATGGTCGTCGTCGACGACTGCAATGTAGTATTATTTTCGTGTGCTTGAGGCTGTGTCGACTACTTTTATATGACTTGCATCTACGACATCAGAATTAGCCAACTGTGACAGGTGTAGTACTTCACTAACTGCTTGCAGTTGCGTCACCGCGCTATGCCAGCCGTGCGAGCCAACAACCAGCACCATGCACGTGCATTCATGCTGTTCAACTTCGGCAACAGCAGCACGCAACGGGATGACACCGACCAAACTTATCTGTGAGATCTATCATTTTTAAATTACTTTGTTATCGTAAACATTTATTTTACGTTATCAATATGATACACTGTTTTACGTTTTAATAAAGTAAAGAAAATATCTTGCTGAAATAAATATCGACATTTCACCAAATTTTCTGAACAGAAATTTGACCATGCCGCACTAACTAGAAGAACTCAGTCGGCTGTTCAAACAGAAAAACGAACGAATCAATGGCGCCAACAACATATTATTGAAAACATGGCACAAATAAACAAAAAACAAAACCCGACATTCAAAAAAGCAATTGTTGATAAAGGTTCGCAAATATTGCACAAAACAGACTGCCATCAATCGATTCCGGAAGCACCAGGATGCATTGAGGCGAATATACCGACTAACTAATCTGAGGTAATCACTGCATGAATTTACAAAAAATGTACAGTAAAATTACATTCGTTTGACAGCAACATAAGTGACTGTGGCCAGTAGAGAGAAAACAGAGACAATTAGCGCAACGAGCATTAACGTGAACCCAGCGTGGCTGAAACACATGCCAGTCGCATCTGTGCTTGTGTGTGACACAATGTGCTCAGCAGATCGGAGGTGCGATGGGAAATCTGGGAACGGGTCATCTTTTAAGTATTTAGTACGAAAAATAGAAAAAAAACAGAATAATAAAAATCACCCGAAGGCAAGTCGTCAATATCGAGCACTTGTATATTCCTCGTGCTCACATCGATCGTGGTCATATCAGCATCGTAACGATTCGTCACTTCACGCTTCTTTCGACCCAAGGTAAATGGGGCGTTGCGGCAGTCGGGTAGCTATAAAAACAGTACGAGGCCCTAGTCTAAATCAAGAACGAGTCATTGTCTGAGCCCGTTTTTTTCACGAACCGGACATTTCTGATCGGGTTCTTTGACGGTGATTGTGATTTGGCACATGAAGAACAGCTGCGGTCGATCGGCGTATTTGAACACATGGGCCTCTTGGCCCGCCATTAGATCCGTCGGGTAATCGAGATTGTCGAGTAAATTGCGATCACGCGAACAACTGCATTGGAGAATACGGGTGATCAAAGGTATCGAAAGATGGACATTTCGGGTTGGTGGCACCAGAGACACAGACATCATTGTTATCATGCCCATCGTGGAGTGGGCATTATCATGCGTCAAATCTATTCACAAATCCAAGGATAGCCGCGAGGCTTGTCATTTCTAATTTAAAACATGTTAACACTAGTCACAAATAATAGCAAGATGGTTGCCTTTCCAAACGCACCCTTCCGTATCCAACAAATCAAATCGATCTCTCTGTCCGTCGTCGACAAAGCACGTGTGCACCAACATGCAGAATGTGTCCACTGTCTCCGTGTCACACGTCCATTTGTGGTAGACCTGCGAAGAAAAACACTACATAGTTTGCAAAAGAAAAGTTCCAAATTCTGAAGCATAAATTTCATGTTTTTTCAAACCTTTTGTCCAATCAATGCCACGCTGACGGGTGTACCTGACGCGGTGCCGTCCAGAATCTGATAGCGACAAATTGGCATCGGGACAAATTCGGTGTGAAAGCCGGTGGTGATCATGCTGGATATGGTTCGCTTTCAAAGCTTGTAAAGTTCTTAACCGCCAATAAATGAAACATCACATGGTCACTTTCACAGTACCTGACTTCAATTTCATTGCTGACCGTTTTGTCCGCTTCCATGTAGAAGCACTGTACGGTGTAGGCACGATCAACTTTGGTGATGAAATTTGGATGGAACGTGATCACAACAGTGGTCGTGACAAAGATGCCTTTCGGGTTGGCCTGCAAAATGAAAAGTGCTGATGTGCTGTGAAACATGGTATCGTCCGTCTGCGGTCACGTGACTTTTTTTATAAAATTCCGATTCTCTTTGACACCCCTTAGTGTGAAAACCTGTGGGAAAAAGTTTCGGCCGGTCGAAATTAGTGACATCAATGAATCACTACTTCGGAAATATCCGTCGCCCAGAAATGTGACTCGGATATGATCAAATATCAGATGCGATCATCCAGTTTAATACCGAAGTCAAGCTGCCCTTTAATCATTGCACCATCACTATCACCAACCGATCGTTCCCTACGCACTCCACATGTGCTAAAGTCGAGCTCGATGCCGGCGATGCGACGTCCGACCTCGCTGTTGCGACATGTTGGCTCGGCGAATCGGCCTTTGACGTACACATGACCTGTGTGAAGCAAGTTGTGGAAAACGTTGTGAAAATCAGTGTCTTAAGGTGCATTCGCACTGACGATCACCTGGTGCACCACATGCCTGTCTGTGGCAACAGGCCGAAACGGGCAACCACAAACGTGCTGGGCAATTCATATTATGAAGCAGGGATAGCCAACTTTATGTCGCACCTTCAAAATTATTCTGCGTGTTGAAGTTGATGCCAATTGAGGTCGGTCCACATTCGATTTCCGGGTCACCCTGTACTCCGTTGTTGATCGGAATGCCGCGCACAACGCACAACAACTGGAAACAAACATGTTTATTTGAAATGATATAAAAAATTTGTGAAAATGATCAGAATTGACCTACCGCAAATGTGATAGTCAGCTCAAAGCAATTTCTGACCGTCATGCTGGTGGGGTTCACTGAAAAGCAAAGAATTTGCTATCTCACGAATTACTACTTTCCCATTGGAAAATGCAACCGAGATTGTGATGAATATGCAAAACACGGGATTATTGCAAAATTATCATAATCAAGGACTTCCGAAATTTTATGAGTTTTAAATACGTGGTATGATTGATTGGGTTATTATTATGATCAAGACCTGAATTAAAACGGCAGTTTATGGCTCACATAAACCATCCACCTAATATTTTGTGTCGTCCAAAACCAAAGGTGTCGGTAAAGGTTAAACAGTTCAGACCGGCTGGATTAACTGTACAAAAAGATCTTACGCAAAAACGACGCGAGCGCGAGAATCTTTGCTGTTTATGAATTGAGTATACAATTTTCAACATTTTTACCGCGGGTGCGTATTTCATGTGGTGCACAAATTTCAGCACTGTTGACCTGCATTTATTCAATCCTGCCTAAGAGCAGATTATTACAACACCGTGTTTGTGGATGCATCACGCGCCAGGTGTAAAAATCAGAGACAAAAAGTTGTGTAGTTATGTTGCTGTCACTTATTTGCGATTATCTCTGTGACCATACGGTCGCAGGTACTTGTCTGGGCCGTAAAATGCACAAAAACTGTTACCATACCTGTTGTACAGAACGTATTCTAAATTCACAAAACCACCCCACCCGTAGCAAAAGGTCAAAAGTGTTGTAAACCATTAAAACAGGCGAGTGATTTTTAATTGCACCAAAATACTTTTTTTTTGAAATTCTGTGTCCACGAAACACAGCACAGAGTATAAAAAATCGGATCAAAACAATAAAATTGCAATAAGTTTCTGCTCATAAAAATGGTTTGTTTTCGGTTACGCCTTGTTAGGAGAGCAATAAAATTTCAATTTCAAACGGTTTTTATCGGCTTTGAATCCTATCATGCACAACACAGGTTTGCAATCTTTCCGCGAATATACGTCGCCAGTTACACAGAACTAGCAAGAAATATATAAATCCCATAAGCCTACAAGTGCAAAATCACATTTTATAACACAATAGGGGGTAAACGGTTTCTCTGTCTGCTTGAATTTTATAAGGCAAAAACATGACAATAAAATGGCTATGTATTCCTTGTGTGAAAAACTGGTGCATAAAATGAATGGACTCTTTGTTCGATGCATTACGGTACAGGAAGTACAGTAATTCAAGAACTGATCACAGATGTAAAACAATCACAATCATTAGAGTAAGACTTCTGCAAAAAGTAAGCTTCAAAAGCCTAATAACATTGAAAAACAGAGTGACCAGTGCATAATTCAATAGCCCATAAAGGAAAACAATAAAGGAACAACGTTATACAAGAGCTAGGACGGAGGAACGAGCCAGTGAGGAATTTGGGTCATGACATTTTCGATACAAAAAGCGATCCATAATAAAATTCATATTTTTTCTAGAATTATCGTTAACATGCTCTGTAAACCAAGCTGCGGTACATATAACATGTCATGCCACACTATGAGCGCCATAATCAATGTACGTGAGGCAATTATAAATAAATACATGACAACTGCTCAGGCTGAAAACTGAAGTCACGGTTGAGAAAGAATAACAAACAGAAATAAAAAAAGTTAAGTATATGCATTTCCATTCCAACCAGGATTAGTTGAGCTGAATAAAGTCGTATCTGGTAAGATTGTGCAAAACCTACTACGATTACCGTAGACGCATAGCAATTATACACAACACGAAGGAGAATATGCAAAAAAAACTAAAATCTCAAGATTTCCAAATATAATAGCAAGCACACGCAGCTGTCGTCAAATCCAAAATACTGTACATGAGCAAACAGCACCGGAACCTCAATAGCAAGGATTGTGTCCCACAAAAAAATAGCCTTTTCGAAACAAAAACAAATAAACGCTAAAATGGGATAAACAGCACAACGATAGCAAAAAGCTGACATAAATCAATTGGTTGAGTTCTTAATTTTAGCGGCATGCGCCAATTTGACGAGTAAAGCATTCGATTCAGCAAGCTGACGTTTGAGTTCCTCATTTTCAGTCCTCAGCTTTCTCGCAGCTGCCGCACTGTCTTGGTCCTTATCTGGTGCTGTCCGGTCCTGGTCTTGGCCCGAACTGGCAGCAGTTTTGAGTGACGAATCCTTGCTGATCACGACTAGTGACCGATCAAGATGCACTCTGGTCGGTGGCACATTTGCGTGTTTCTCTTCCTGAAATATGTGAATGTTTGAATTGACGTAGGCCATCATATTGAGGCACACATGCAAGATTAGATCCAACCCAAAACCTCAAACATGTTCGCCTGAAAGTGAAAGATAGGCATGGACTGTATCTTACCAAATCAGATGATCCACCATTTGCCTGTGTTGTCGTGAATTTTAGTAAAAAGCAGGAACAAGTCACTAACAAAGACGTACTGAAAAGTGTAAGAAAGCAACTAACATTGATACACAAGTCCACATTCTTCAGGTCCAATTGTACGGTTGTGGCTTCCGGTGGTGGTTGGTCATCTTCCAGAAACGCCGTCAAATTGGCCAAATTTCCATTTCCCAACGACAGGCTTGTATCCGACAGACACCCCACGATTCTGCCCGGGTCCTTACGGCCGTCACGAGCAATTTCGAGTAGCAGACATGGAGTTGTACTGGTGTGCGAGGTTTCGTCTGCATTAGAAGGGTTTGGTTGATACATTCTCCCGTACAGGCACCTAATGCACGAAGCAGGCAACATACTACTGTGTGGTTCCTTCAACTTGTGCAACACATCAGCCACCGTAACCCTATTGGTCTCTGTCACATCCAAACGATCACTTTGTATCCACAATCGACTATGTCCTCCAACAGCTGACATTTGACACACGGACACGTTGTGGAGTTGGATGGTTAGATCGGACACCTGCGCTTTGGAAATACGGTCTGCCCAAATACATGGTGAATCGATCGGGACACACATCTTCGTTCACTGTGGAGAATAATCACCACAATAGCTGACAAATCAAAATGTATCACCGCTCGCTGTATGGAGGCTCATGAAGAGACAATACTTTGAATGTTTCACTTCATTGACTAATTTGTGGCTGACAGTTCCGTAGATAATGACCCAAGGGCACAACACCCAATGTACCTTCTGATCTAAAATATGCTCAATATAGATTTGCTTCTGCGTCGAGTCGCGTTCCTCCGTCGCCTCCTCCGCTTCTTCCAATCTGCCTTGCAATTGTTCGCCAAACACATCGTCGAATGGAGCGCCCTGATTTGGCAAGGGAATTGGTGTGGTGAATGCAACTGAGGAAAAAATAGACGGATTAGAAACTACCTCGGGTGCCTCAATGACGATGAATCGGTCATCATCAGATGTATCGGTGGCAATCGACATTGCATCGTCCGGCGGAATAGTCACATCTGCGTATGTGGTCAAATAGTTGCTTCACAGTACACTAGCACAATCTCCGCGAAAAATTACCCTGAGCGATCTCCAATCTGCCGCTTAACAATTCAAACTTTATCAGAGAAATAGAAAAGTAACAAAAACGACCATCCAACCGGCATCCGAATCGGTCGAGAACGTGGGAAACGTCGGGAATTCATTGCCGGGTGTTCCGGCAGCAGCCATCTTGGTTGTCGGCACTGGTGATTTCGCAGTGTTGCTTTCACAATTCTTCATTTTTAACGGACTACTGTCGGTTGTTTGACTCGAGCTTGATGTGCTCCCTTCTGTTGCACCAGTGGATGTGGTCGGGGCTACCACGTCACGAGGGGTGGTTGTTGAGGTGGGCGATGCGGCTGAAGGGCGAGATAGGAGGATTAAAAGTTTCGTACAGTTGGCCAACTTCACATTCAACGGCAGCTTCTGATTATCTCGAATGTTTTTGTCATTGTTATAACTTTTATCGGAGCCCCACCGCATTGGACTGATACGCCAACGGTATGATCACACTGTGAAACATTTTCGTTCACAGCAGTTGAATTCTGCGTTGCTTTTTATGTGAATAATACCGGTCGGTGTTCTTTCGTGTTTCACAAATTCTCCAATCACAGTTCCCTCACATCATGAAACATCATCAACAAACACAGCGGTGTCTCCAAATTGTTGAGATCGATATTGAGCGGTGCCACGTCCTCTCCCAATCTCGGCCCGGCCTGCACTCTCAACACCTCATCCATGGCTGCAGTGCGTTGAAACATCAACTCATAGTAGGTTGGGGGCGGGCATGATGGCAGGAGCAGGTGTAGCTCGACCGTGCCAACATGGCAGACCACCGAGTTTATTGTTGGGTTACGTTCATTGGATAAGGCCAATTTGCGATTGAAGACTAGCGCATCGGTGTCGAGCTCGTCGAGGAAAACCTGAATCAACAAGGCGGACTGGAAGCAATAGGGACAAGGCAGGGAAAGACATCAGATAAAGAAATACATACCTGCAGACGTTCGACTGTTCGCAACAACGATAAATACTCAAAGTGATTGAGTCGCACACGTAATGTTTCACCTGGATCGATATCGACCAGCACACGGATTGAGCCTAGAAGATTACTGAGGGTTCTTCTGATTTTCTATTTTTCGTCAAGGTCGACCCTGACCACGCAGTGCAGACACAATAGCGAGAAGTCTAGGTCATTTGCGGTGAACCATCAGCGTGGAACATGAAGGCAATCACGCAGTCCACCCTCCTTATAGCGACATGATCGGGATCCGTCATTTTTGGTCACCATGCACTGTATAGTTGTAATCGGGATCTTGACATCAGACCAGATCAGACCAAAGCAACGGTCAAAGAATCCACAATGGAGGACTCCACTGCTAAAGAGGGAAAATAAAATAAATCTTCACTCAAAAACCCAATTCTACGCCACCAACCATCACACGGTTCAGCCATCAACCAAGCAGTCACCATTGTGTCGCACACAAACGGCATCGGCATGGCGTAGTGTCGTGTTCGGGCATCGAATTCGAACCAAACTGGTGAGATCTGACAGCACCACGTGTCACGCAGCGGGCTGTCGTCAGCCAGGGAACCTGCAGAGTTGGCCACTCTTGAAACATGGGCCTCTTTGAACTAACGATCATGTTAAAGGAAAATCAAAGCGATATCATCATAGAATCAGGCTAGCTCAACATGTTGAACAGGTCAAACATTTCCTGTTGTGATGTGAAGCACTAACATAAAATTATTTGACAAAAACAGCATAACGCAAGGCCCAAACCCGAATTGCGCCCAATCCTATCGCAGTATTCCTTGTACGCTTCTGCATCAGTCGGCAGCAATTGCACATCAATCTCTTTCAGCCGTCGTGTTTTCTTGAATTCAGACCTACCACCCAGTCGGCCAACCAGTTTGGACAACCCATCCCTGGGAAACAAAACGACGCTTGAGACTTTTCAAATCAAATTACTAAAAACCTAAAAGTTCCTATCCACCTTGAATTACGCATCTGCGTGCCCACAAGGCTATTCGTCATCAATAACGATGTAGTCCTGATGGTGAGCTGTGTCGGTCGCAGATCTGAACCTGAGACATTGTCAGTCCCCGTCTCGGTCGAGCTATCATCGGACGAAACTGGTATTTCACCGTTCGGTGCTTGGTCCAAATCCGAAGCGAAGGCGGCGGAGGTCATGGGTACGATTAACTGACAATATTATAAGCACACATATAAACAAATCCACAACATAACATAAATATGACAAAAACACTCCGTCCTACTTTGGGCATGGTGAGTTCGACACGCATGTTCACTTGTGGCACCACGGTCGAATCGGCCAGGTTAAGATCCTAAAGAATAGAGATTTGTACCCGACTGCAAAACACAAATGACAAAAGCAGTGATAGTGAGCAAACAAGCGCACCAGCGCTTTGAACACGTCTTGATATATGTAGTGCAGCCATCTTGCTGTTTGATAGTCCAGTTTGGCAATAAGGGGAGCGAGAACAACGTGATTGGCCGGCGCCGGAACTGAAACACGCTTACTTTTATGTTTTGATAGTGATTGGATTTACCGAACGATAAAGCAAATGGCCTTTTAACAAAAGGAAACTCCAGACTTAGTAGTCAGCGTGTAGCATTACTGAAGATCTCGAAATCCAAGTTACCTTTCTCTGGTGAACCGATCCAAGCCAAATATTACGTTTAGGTAAGACTGTCCAAGCAGATTGGAAAGCAAAATATCTTTCAAATACATTGACAATATACAGGTTTCCTCAACTACAGTATAATGTGGCACACGGTATTCACGTTCACACCCACGCACCAGTCATGTGTTCCAATCCAGCGGGATAGTAGAATTGTACAAACTCGGCGTGGACCATGGGCATGTCAGCTGGCATTGTGGCCTCCGAGTCTCGGTCGGGTCGCAGCACTCGGTCGAGACCATCCCTTTTCGTCGATATGTCGGACACCGAGTGCACAACCATGTCGTCCACGCGCACAACCATGCATTGCGATATGAGACGACGCAGATTGCTCTCCAGCAGGGGCAGATCGTCACGGCCTGCATGTTGACAGGGACAGTGGGTGATTGCGAATAACTGTTATTGTGATGAAAGATCTGTTGAAGATGGAAATACACGAGGCTTGTTTTTGACTCAAGGTCAGAGCTGATGTCTTAGGGCGTATTGACCGTGCCAACACCGCAAATGATGGAATAAGGAGTCCGCCTATTGATTTTGAAGCACAGCAAAAGTTTACGCAAGAGGGGATGCCATTTTCGACAGATGGAATGGAAGATAACAATGTAACTGACTGGCTTGATCACGGCAATGAATCTCGTGCACTTCAATCAGCTGCGTAGCCCATTGTTCGAACACACTCATGTCCTTGTACCTGACCCAGTGGCGTCGATTGGATCCTGTTAGAAGAGCAATTTGAATGGAATACTTGATGAGGAATACAAAAAAAGATAACCCAACCGGCCAAATGATATGGATAGACGTCAGCCCCAAACTTGAACATTGTCACTTGCAGTGCACCCGACACGATGTTCCAGTTTTCCGGAAAAGCTGCGAACACAGAAAAAACATTTGCTCAATTGATAAAAACAACTACAGTTGCGGATAGAAAAGGATCAATTTTTTTCGTGAAAAAAACCGAAGAAAACCGCGACCATTTTTTGGCTGGAAAATAAATTTCCGTAAAACAACCGGCAAAATTTTATCAACTTCTTGACAAAAATGACGTTTTTGACTAGGGTTAGAGGTCGGGGGGTACCCGACACCCGACAGCCGACATCTGAAAATACCCGACACCCGACATTTGAGAAAAAAAGCCGACACCCGACATCTAGTTTTTGAAAAAAACCAGACACCCGACACCTGTTTTTGGACCAAAAACAGGCAACGTTTTGCTCCTTCGCACTATTAGTGCAATTCTTTGGATCAAGTGACTGAATTCAAGTATTTTCACACAAAATAAACACCAAAATGACACATTCTGCGTCTTCGGAAACATTTGGTTCGAAGAAAATTTTCTCTCAAGATTCTTTTCTCGGCAAAACTGATGTTTTGAACCGTAAGTGTCGGGTGTCGGCTGTCGGGTCCCAAAAAACCCGACACCCGACACCTGGAGGCACCCGACACCCGACACCTACACTTTTTTGGCACCCGGCACCCGGCACCCGACATCTCTCTAACCCTATTTTTGACACATACATTCCGGAGGTTGATCAATCCCGAAAACCCATCTAGCGGTTGGAACCAATGCAATTTTTAGCAGTTTCCACATCGTCAATGGCAAATTATGTCTTTGTCCAGGGTTTTTCTTTTCAAATTCATCAACTTGCTATTTGGCAAGTAATCCAGAGTTTTACTTGATAATACAAAAGTCTACTTGCAAAGCTAGATGATGCATAATTAGACAACATTTGGCAATAATATTATTCTTTACAGTACTGTGAGCGTGTTTCCTATTGTTGTGTCTGTGTATGTGCTACTGGTCCGTACGCGAAGAGAATAATTTAGTAAGAAACTCTGCACTAACATTGCAAAAATTGAGTCACTCTGGCTTGTTCGCAATTTTCTACAATTAGTATCTCCAAAGTCGAAATTTTCTACATGGACAAAATTACACACTTGAACTTCAAGGAGCTTCTCTGCTTATCTGCAGTGTTACTCCAGACGCCAAAAGGGTTATTCTGATACCAGTAAGATAGGTAACATTGGCCTGTGTTGCTTTTGCCGCTCGCAAAAGCTTATGCATGCATACAAAACTGTTGCTATTGGTTCAGCAATAAGAAATTCGCGCGGGGTGCGAAATTTTTGCGAAGCAGCCTAAGCCTAAGCCTCTCATTCACGGTAAGAAGGCTCAAATTCGAATGTCATAATTTGTAGTTCTATTTGCCATTTGTTACTTACTACCATTTGGCAAGTAATCTGGAAACCTATTTGCCAAACTAAAATTTTACTTGCCAATGGCAAGTGTCTACTTGCCAAAAACCCTTTTGCACTATGCTTCAAAACAGGTTTTTTGGGTCAAAATACCCCATACCTGTCATTTACCCTATATGGAAATTTATACTCTGGAAATTTTCGGTTTTTTTACAAATACAAAGAACCGGGTGTTTTCGCAACTATAATAACAAGCAAAAGTTTTCAAATTCACAAACAAGCTCTGTGGTCGGGCGTTGTATCGTCCGTAAAATGGAGATCGAATTTGCCGACATACAAATGATATGATGTTTCACGAATATCGAACTGATGGAACACACCCGATTGTGCGTCCGTGTTGTGTAATCTGAATGGCAAAATCATTTCTACTCCTTATAAACCTTTTTTCCATCGAAGTCAATAATAACAGAGATGTATGAACCTCGGCGCGCTGCTTGAATGCTGCGCTTGCATCGTGCCTTGTGCCACAGCCAGTGTGCCCTGGACTGCATCGGTGGTGAACTTGCGTGATGCCGATAATAATGGGGATGTACGATTGGTCACTGTATTCAACATTGAGCTCAGCTGAAATTACATGTTTTGTTGTTGGCTGTTATTCGTAAGATTAAGCAGTGCGAATTGTTTTGTTCATTTTCCAAATAGTTTTATCCAAACGCCGAAATATTTTTCACTAAACATGCATGTCATGATGTAGACAGACCTTTGCAACTGTAACAAACTCAGAAAGCATTTTCGAGACGACCAAAATGAACGCCTGCCAACGTAACCCACTTTATCGGGCAATTTTTTCTTGGCCGTTTCCTTCTTATTCGATGTTTTTTCGATTAAATCCAACAAATGTTTGTAGAAATGTATGGCCGATCGCACTTGTGGCAAGGTGGCCACCCAGAGGATTTCGTCCAAAACAAGTTGTATGCGACCGGCAAGCACCTTTCCTTCTGAAAATAAAACAATTTTTGTCATAATTATTGATCGAAACATTTTTAAGGAAAATGATTCAAACCATTCGTTGCTTTCTTGATGGCAATTCGGCATTTGCCGTCGCTCGTCATCAATCGAATCGGCGCCAGAATTCGAGGACTTTCTGGACGAGCCGAGGTGCCTTTTGGCTCCTAGAAATTTTTTTAGAAGTTAACAAATGAATGGCAACCACAAAGGTGCAAAAGCCAACAATTATCCAGCCAGACCTCATCGGGGCCAAAACTATTATATGTATATACCTGTCATTTTGCACCTCCGAGAAAAAATAACAAGCTAAAACGTACACATCACGTAAAAATCAATCGGTTCAGAACTGATTTCAGAATAGCGAATGGAGCCTTTTTGAGCGATTAACAAAAATCCAAACTTGGCGCGACGCCGCGTGGCCGGACACACATGGAGCGCCACTGAGACCACGTGCGGCAACCCTTGATCATGATTTGGGTGCCACAGCAAGTTCTGATCATGTTTTTTGATACAAACATCGCGCGCCACTCAAAACTTGGCACACCACTCAAACAACGAGCGCTACTGTGAACTACGAGCGCCACCGAAAACTCGTTTTCATAACGCGCACCACACCCAATCGCTAACTTGCCAGGTATGTTTCGGACAAATTACTGGAGTGTATAGGATTTAGTCGGTGTATATATTGCTTTGACTTCTTACACAGCCGCCAAACCTATACACACCGGGGTGTATATACTTGGTGAGGTTTGCATCCAACCTCTTCCAGTGAATACATCTCAATCCTGAGTAACTGCCAGGCAATGTGCTTGAACTGCAATTGGTGATCGGAATGCGGGTCTCTAATCCGCGATTCGCGCAAATCTCGCGGCATTACCCACGCTGGAGTACAACTTTCAACAGAAAGACGAGATAACTGAAATTTGATGCATTTTTTGAAACTATGATGTTTCTTAAAAAAAGAATTGTCACAACACGAATAGGTTAAGCCACCGACCAATAAAGCGCCGCCAAAACTCGGCGATGAGAACTTGAGATCAACCATGTTTACGTAGAGTGACATGCCTTCCACAACGCGATTGGCAAACCCAGATGAGGACGAGAAATCACTTCTGTAAATTTTGTGAACATTTCACTCGTTGAAGTAAAAAACAAGAATGGAAAGCTATTTGTCGGATAAATATTTGTGATGCTAGCAGACGCTGACACTTACGAGGCAAACAGTCCAGTTGAGCCACTGGCTCGCTTCGAGAACGCAGCCGCATCCAGAAGCTCGCTGGTCAACAAAATCGTTACGGAAATTTCATCGACAAACTGCAAATTATGAATAAAATATAAAACATAACAGCACGTAGCTGTGGCTGGATATCCATTCGTACTCCACAGCTGAATAAAAGTATAATAAACAGAAAGCGAGCGTGTGCAACACCAAGAAGGATCTCCCTGGCCACACACACACAGGCGCAACGCACAAAACAAATTTTAAAATTTACGAACAATTTGTACAGGAGATGACTTGAGCTTCGTCCATGGAATTTTGACAGCCACCCTTGAACAAACAGCCTGTTCGATTTTAACCCATTTCGGCAACTCCAAAACGTCGCCGAGGACAGACTCGTTCAAATGCACGTCGTGAAGTTCACCCTTGCCGCGTAAAACTTCAACACTGATTTGGTCCGGCGATAAATTCTTGGCAAACCTGTGAGCGAATGGGAAATGATATTAATCGTCACACGCAATGCCGTCGATTGAAACTCATTCTCCCTCACTCCTCACCGCTGAACACCAAAAATAGCAAGAATTAGTCCTTTAAAGATTTCGCCGAAAATGATCTAAAATGCTGCTTGAGGGCAGATGGAGCACGCGGATTTTTGGGGGTGTACTAGGTATGCATAGGCCGGCCACCACACTTGGTTCCGGTGTTGCAGGTACTATGGAGCAGTGTAGTTCCTGGTCCGGAGGGGGAATAGGCGGTACCCCCTTTTTTCGGAGAAGGAACAGACGTACCCACCTGGGGGGGGAAGGGGGCTGACGGACCCGGAAGGGGGGGGGAGGACCCAAATTTGGAGAAAAGTCATTTTTTTGAGGTCGAAAATTTGGCTCATTTTTGCCCCTTTTGGGAAAAAATCTCAATAAAAAGGTTATTTTGGCGATTTTTGACAACATGACCTAAAAATCACTCATTTTATGCCTAAAAATGCCTATTTTAGGCCAAAATTTACCGATTTTAGGTAAAAATTGGGGGAGCAGACGTACCCGGAGCAGGGGGAACAGTGGGGCAGGCGTGCCATGGAGGGGGAACAGACGTACCCGAGGGGGGACCCCCTCCCCCCAGGAACTACACTGCTATGGAGGGGGATACCTACTGTACCTGGCTCCGAGAGGGGACGTGTGCCCTACCCGCCCCGCCAAAGTAGCCACAGCACTCATCGGGGGATACCTACTGTACCAGGCGAGGCATTTTGGGAAAAGCGAGTCCAGTTTCAAAATTGACTTCCCTTTTCCTCAGGCTTGGGCTTGGGCTTAGGCATAGGCTTGGGCTTACTATTAGGCTTAGGCTTAGGCCGAACCTTGAGCCGACCCGTGCCTTCTATCGCGAAATCGAAAATTCGCGTTTTCTTTCTGTCAAGGCAACTGGATTAGCTTTTCCCAACATGCCCAGGCGAGGGGATATTGGATACCTACAGTACTCCAACACTGATCCCGACCGAGTAACTCCAACCTTCCCCTAGGGGTTCCAGCCCGACCGGACACGACACTGCCCAAATTAAGAAAAAATTGTGTTTTTCATCAGCACCAGCAGACCGCGATTTTTTAAGATTTGGGCACTGGATTTAATCTTATTTGCAATGAGTTATTCTTTTGCAGCGATTTATTTTGTGTTAAAAACCTTGCTTCTCAAAACCAACTGAAAAGTCATAATAAAAGTTAGTCAAAAAATCGAGCCGGGCCGACCTGTCGGGGCGGGGCTGCGGGCCGGGCCGACTTAACTCGGCCCAATTGACACCGGCTACGCGCGGATTCGGTACATCTAAGTACATTTTCATTACTATCTACCGTAAAACCTAAAATACAAGGGGGGCTGTATTTTTTCACTGACCCCTTTTAGGGGGCTGTATTTTTGGCGGGCTGTATTTTTTCGCTGCCCAAAAGCTCAAAAAATGTTCCAAAAAAATACCCCTAAAATGGAGTTCTGTCAGGGTGTTACTGGTCATTTCATTATTGAGTGTTTTTAGGTGCAGAGCTTCCATAAAAGGCTTTACGTCATCATATGCTCAACCACAAACGTTGTACATAAGGTGTCTTATACAAGAACTTGACTTTACGACCCCCAAGCGGGGAATTCCAAGTTGGGGGGCTGTATTTTTGGGGGGCTCCATTTTTTCACTGACCCCTTTTAGGGGGGCTGCATTTTTTTGGGGGGGGGGCTCTAGTTTAGGGAATACGGTAAACATTTTCGCTACCAATACCGACCCTCAGCAGCCAATCGATTCGGTATCGCATGAACAAAAAATCACAAACCTCGACAAGTGTTTTATAATTTGATTCTTGATAATAGACGCCATGGCGTACCACTGTCTTCTGAAAGCTGTAAAAATCCACAATAACAATGTGAATGACCACCCACACCCAGTGTAGTTCCTGGGGGGGGAGGGGGGACCCCCCTCGGGTACGTCTGTTCCCCCTCCGAGGTACGCCTGCCCCACTGTTCCCCCTCCGGGTACGTCTGCTCCCCCAATTTTTTCCTAAAATGGGCAAATTTAGGCCTAAAATAGGCATTTTTAGGCATAAAATGAGTGATTTTTAGGTCAATGTCGTCAAAAATCGCCAAAATACCTTTTTTATAGGGGATTTTTCGTAAAAGAAGGCAAAAATAGTCCAATTTTTCGACCTCAAAAAATGACTTTTTTCCGTCCCCCCCCAAATTGGGACTTCCCCCCCCCCCAGGTAGGTACGTCTGTTCCCCCTCCGAAAATAGTGGAGGGCTGTGCTGTGGCTAATTTTGCGGGGCGGTTAGGTAAGGGTACATAGGTGGAAAAAATCGGGGCGGGTAGGGGGGTAGTGTACCTGGGATTTTGGGGGGGGGGGGAATCCGGTTTGGGGGGGGGGGGGGGGGGGAAGATTTTTCGGGGCGGGTAGGGTACAACACAAGTTTTTTCGGGTGCCTGTTTTTATGTACTAAAAAGTGCATATGAATTTTTGCACTTTTTAGGGTTTTCGGTCGAAATTTGGGCATTTTTGACCGAAAAATGGGCATTTTGGGGGTAAAAATCGGGGCGGGTAGGGTACCAGGGCGGGGCGGGTAGGGGGGTAGGGTACAAGAGCGGGGCGGGTAGGGGGGTAGCGTACCAGGCCGGGGCGGGTAGGGTACCATTGGGGGGCGACCCCCCGACCACCCCCCCCCCCAGCCACAGCACTGGTGGAGGGTACGTCTGTTCCCTCTCCGGACCAGGAACTACACTGCCCACACCCTTAACAAAACAGAGCACAAGACTTTGCGCAAGTCTTTCCTTCGCCGAAACCGAAAATATGGTCGTTGTTGCATCGCATTGCAATCGCAGCAATCAGAGCAGAGGTCAGGATCGGGCCGGCCCGGCGATTTTGTAGCTCATCGACCGGGCCGGGCCGAAGTTTTGGGCGACCGCGCCGTACCGGGCCGGGCCGAGGCTGCCGGCTCGGTCCGGGGGCCGGGGCGAGACTGTCCGTCAAAAGTTCAAGCCAAAAACCCGCATTTCAACGCAGCGCACAGCACAATTTTCAAAAATTGTGCGCTTCGCGCGTAGCTCAGCAGTGTAGTTCCTGGGGGGGGGGGGGACGGGGGTTCCCATTCCACCCCGTGGTGGAGGTGGGGGGGGGGTTTGGGGGGGTAGCCCCCCCCCAGTACAGTAGGTATCCCCCCTCGCCTGGTACAGTAGGTATCCCCCCGATGTTTGGTATGGTACAGTAGGTATCCCCCCCGATTTTCACCCCGGTACAGTAGGTATCCCCCCGATTTTGCCCCAAAAGTGCCAATTTTTGACCAAAATGGCCGAAATTAGTGCAAAATCAGTGGTTTTTACCTCAAATTACCCGAAATTCGCGCGCTACGCGCGCAAATACTACGTTTTCACACGATTCCACACATAATAAACACATAAAAAATTTTCACCCCAAAACCTAACCCCCCAAACCCCCCTAGGTACATAACCCCCCCAGGCCATCGGCTCTGGTACAGTAGGTATCCCCCCCTCTCCGAGCGCGGTACAGTAGGTATCCCCCCTCCAGAGTACCTCCAACACTGATTCCACCAGAGGTCGCAATCGGGCCGGCCGGCCTGGCCCGCCCTCGGGTACGCTATCTCCCCCTCGGGTGGTACACTATCCCCCTATCTCCCCTCCGGGTACACTATCGCCCCAATTTTTGCCTAAAATGGCCATTCTAGGCCTAAAATGGGCATTTTTAGGCCTAAAATGTGTGATTTTCAGATCAATGTTTTCAAAAGTCGCCAAACTACCCTTTTATGAAGAATTTTTTCCAAAAATGGGCAAAAAAGGTCAAATTTTCTACCTCAAAAAGTGACTTTTCCCGAATTTGGTCTTCCCCCCCTCGGGGCCGGGGGTTGGTACACTATCTCCCCCTCCGAAAAAAACGGGGGGTCCGATATCTCCCACTTCCGGTCCGGACCAGGAACTACACACTGTAGCTCAGCACAGCATCATATTTTTCTTGTAAAATTGTCTTGGGTAAGCCCTACCGAAAAAAAACCAAATAGAGCTCCCCGGATTAAAACCCTCACATGTTTTGCCTGCCTGCCGTTTGGGCCGGGTCATGGGCCTCTGACACTGGCGGCAGCAATCATTCTCTTTCATTCGTTTGTTGATGTTTGGTCGGTCTCTTAAAGGGGAAATTGCACATTCCTAATCGTCTTTCAAGATTAACAAGTGCTTAGACAGCAATGTGGGCATCACAAAAGTCAAATAATTTGGTACAAACTCTCAAACATGTACCCAGGAGATTCCGTTTAAGACAAGCCACAGGGAACAAAATTCGGCGCGGACCGGCCGAATTTCTACCTGCGCGTTCAGGCAAATTGCCTGATCAAAAAGCTCTCAAGGCGACAGAATGTTTCGCACGATTCTTGAAACTCACTAACTATAGAATTTCGCTTTTCTTTATATTTCGAATTTCAACGAATTGTTCCAGCGTGTTTGCTAAATGTTTCATGCTCTGCTTGTCACGCTGGAACAATTCGTCGAAATTCGAAATATAAAGAAAAGCGAAATTCTATAGTTAGTGAGTTAAAAGAATCATGCGAAACATTCTGTCGCCTTGACAGCTTTTTGATCAGGCAATATGCCTGAATGCGCAGGTGGAAATTCGGCCGGTCCGCGCCGAATTTTCTTCCCGATTGTTCCATTGGAACTGCTTCTCCTGGGTATTGGTAGCACAATGGCTATATAAGAATTCATCAAAATCAATCCTGATTTTCACGTTCAGTCACTCTTAACTACTGTGCTATTTGTGATTCTCACAAAGCATTTTCACCTGAAAATAATCTGGCAGATCAACCACGTTGCCGCAGGTCTGAAACATGCTCTTTACTACGTGTTTTGTGTGCGATCACGCAACGCAACGTCATTGCCCCGTCACTCTCCCTCTTTACGATTCAGGAAAAAAGTTGACCAATTCTTATAAAGTCATTGTGCGACCAATACATGTTTGAGAGTTTGTACCAAGTGATTTGACTTTCATGATGCCCACACGACTGTCTAAACACTTGTAGAGCTTGAAAGGCGATTAGGAATGTGCAATTTCCCCTTTAAACTTTTTTATTTTTGGAGGCCAATTTCCCAGAGGCGTTCGCACGGACGAACCCTGGCGCCTAGGTTTGTGTGCGAAAGCGGGGCGAAACAGACCAACATTACCGCATCCAGTACAGTTTTCTCCGAAACAGAGCCATTTCTAAAGCTGCAAAATAAGGCAAAATATGACAAAATAACTAAGGCCATGAGAAAAATAGTCCGGGCTATTTTTTCACAGGTGGGCTATGCATAGTCCTTTTGGTGTGTGCTGCCCATGCGCCCCATCTCCATATCATGAATCTTACCGTGTAAAGGCAAACTACGCCAACACGAGCCCGATTTCGCAGCTGGCAGAATAGCGAAACGTGAAACATTCATACATACGTGGCTGCTGATTTGGGAAATGTTACACGTTGAAGAATGGAAAGTGGAGCATGATGATTTTCTCTTTCTATTCGTTTTCAATACAAACCACCTTCGAAATCGGGCTCGTGTTGGTGTAGTTTGCCTTTATTTGTGTAACATGCTCTGTTGTTTTCGTATCGTGTTGGATTCATGCATCCGTCGTCGCAAAAATGTCAGTTTGATTTCTCAGATTTCTTTGTTTTTTGTGCGCCACTTACAAATTTCTTCTTCATAATTCCAGTTCAGCGACCAAGGCTGCATGTGGTATTCAATATTATGTGCGTAGCAGTGGTGTAGCTACCCAGGCGGGGCGGCAACCTACTGTACCACCCAAAATGCGGGGCGGCAACCTACCTACTGTACCAGCCGAGCTAGGGGGGGGGGTCGTACCACTTGGGGGGGGGGGTCATCTGGAAACCGAAATTTTTTATGTCTAAATACTGAAGAAAATGTGGCCTAAAACACTAATTTCGCGCGCAGCGCGCGATTTTTCGCCTATTTGCAGACACATATGCTAATTTTATGCAATTTTAAGCCAAAAATGAATGTTTTCGGTGAAAAGTTAGGTGGGGCGGCAACCTACCTACTGTACCAGGGGAGGGGCGGCAACCTACCTACTGTACCAGGCGAGGGGCGGCAACCTACCTACTGTACCTAGGGGGGGGCTCCCCCCCCACTCCCCCCCAGCTACACCACTGGTGCGTAGTTGCAGGTAAAAAAATTAAAAAAATTGTATTTCTTTGTGCAAACCGGAAACAGTATATAAAAAATTAGGATCGATTCCGCTCAAGCTTCCACAACAATCAGATTGGACTGGACACTTTCTTTTTCAGTTTGCTGTCCACTTTCATCAATTGTGAAGTCGATATAAATACGTGCATGTTGCGAAAAGCTAGTCTAGTTGCCTTGAAAGAGAGAAAACGCACATTATCGATTTTGCGAACCCCCTCCCAAATCCAAGGTACACTACCCCCTACCCGCCCCGATTTTTCCCCAATGTACCCAACCCGTTCCACCATAGTTGCAAAATCACCGCTCGCAAGGCAACTGTCGATGTCGAAGCTTTTCCGGTAAGACGGCTTTTCCCAACATGATCATGCCCGTATTAAAGGCAGTCTACCGGAGGTTGTCACTCAGCCCCCGAATACCGTAACCCGCCGCAAGCAAGATCGTTGCGAGACCCATGCTGATCGCTGCTTATCGACACGTGTATTAGCGGCAGCAAGCTGGAAATTGTCATCATGCGCGTCGATCCCCAAAACTTGGAAATGTTGGTTGGTGTTGGCGCTAACACGCAAAACATAGATAAAAACAAAATGGTCTCGACACGATCCTTGCAGATCAAAATTACGGTGGGTTACGGTATTCGGGGGCTGAGTGACAACCTCCCGTAGACTGCCTTTACCATCATGCCTGGCCCCCACCTCGAATTGGAAGAGAAATTTTCACTTCTGGCCAGAGGTCGCAGTCGCATCGCAATCGGGCCGGGTTTGGCGGGCCCGGCCCCGGCCCGAGCCCCCAAATCTCCGGCCCGGCCGGACCTACCTACTGTACCAGGATGGAGCATCAACCCACTGGTGCAGCTGGTGGAGCCTCCCCTAAGGTACAAACAAGGTAGGTAGGTTGACTGACGCTCCATGCTGGTACCGTATTGTCGGAAATAGAACCCCCCCATTAATTGACCCCCCATTGGTGCACAAAATTATTTCCGGCCTTATACCAGGGGTTGCAAGGAGCGACTTTTTCACCTCACCCTCCTCCCGTCCTGTCCGTGGCCACTGCCTCCAGCTGAGTCGAGCCCGGGGGCCTGGTCGGTCCTTGGAAAGGTTCTGGAGTCACCGTGTTGTCGATCTGTGGAACGGTCTTCCCGAGTGCGTAGTCGTCTCAAGTTCATCCCATCAATTCAAAAAAAGGCTGCGCGCACTTTGTCGCGACCGTGTCTGGGACCATATTTTGTCCAATTTCTCTTCAGCGATTAATTAATTATCACTCTTTCGTTGGTCACGCCTTGCTGAATCGCTGCTACATTGGTCTTTTTCACTTTCAGACCAATTAAAATCATTAACTTCGTCAAACTTATCAAAGTTTCCTTGGCTTGTTGCTTCGGTGCCACATTGCGCTGAGTTGACTGTTGCGACACCTCAAAATCGGTTTGTTCCATTATTTTCAATTCTTTTTTTGCTGTTGGTTGTTGATGTTGTCAATGTTGTCCAGTAGTGTTACCATACGTTACCGTTACCCCTGCCCTACCCGTTCTGTTTGTCCGTGTTTGTTTGCTCATATTTAGCTCATTTTGTTAATTCTTCCTAGCCTGCCGCCCAACCCGAGGGCACTCCCACAGTTTGTGTCGAGTCCATGGAGGGTGCAGACTTGTCCGGATACTGGGCCTATCGTGTCGTGGACCTCTGGAACAGGCTACCAGAGGGCGTCGTCTCTGCTGCCTCAATTGCGGCCTTTAAATCTAAACTAAACTCACGTGGTCGAGACGTAGTTTCTCGCCATAATTGACCCCCCATAAATTGAACCCCTCAAAATGACCCCAGTGAAAAAATAGACCCCCGGGTTCTATTTCCGACAATACGGTACAGTAGGTAGGTCGCCGCTGGGCGGATGGTACAGTAAGTTGTGATTTTTTGGCTCAAAATGGGGGGGGGCGTAATTGGTGGACCGGTAGATCGCTGACCGGTACTTTTAGCTACGGTAATTATCTGCTGGTTTCACCAGCGGACGGAGAATGCTATCGGAAATATGGGTTACGGTAGCTATGCTGCCTGTGCTATAGCTACCGTAGCTTAAAGTACCGGTCAGCGATCTACCGGTCCACCAATTACGTTCCCCAAAATGGTATAAAGTCGATAGTTTTCACTCCAAATAAGCGAGAAATCGCGCGCTACGCGCGAAATTAACGTTTTAGAGTGTATTTTCATCAATATTTAGACCTAAAAATTTTTGTTCCCCCCTAGCTCGGCCGGTACAGTCAGAGGGTAGGTAGTACCTGGGGGGGGGGGCAGTGTTGGAGGTACTCTGGAGGGGGGATACATACTTTACCGCGCTCGGCGAGGGGGGATACCCACTCAGTGCTGTGGCTACTTTTGCGGGGCGGGTAGGGTACATAGGTGGAAAAAATCGGGGCGGGTAGGGGGGTAGTGTACCTGGGATTTTTTTTGGGGGGGGGGAATCCGGTTTGGGGGGAGGGGGGAAGATTTTTCGGGGCGGGTAGGGTACAACACAAGTTTTTTCGGGTGCCTGTTTTTAAAAAGTGCATATATCGCGCGCAGCGCGAGATTTTTTGCACTTTTTAGGGTTTTCGGTCGAAATTTGGGCATTTTTGACCGAAAAATGGGCATTTTGGGGGTAAAAATCGGGGCGGGTAGGGTACCAGGGCGGGGCGGGTAGGGGGTATACTGGCAGGCGGAAAAAAAACCGGTTTTTTTTCCGGAAAAAAAACCGAAAAAAAACCGTTTTTTTTCCGAGACCCGAATACTTTTCCATTTATTTTTCCGTGGGTACCTTTTCGGTTTTTGATCGGAAAAATATCGGTACTTTATTCCAATTTTTCCAAAAAATTGTAATGCAAAACTGATGAGTTTTTCGATTTCAGTGAAAAATTGGCTCGAGCACAAAAATTAACCGGCCCAAAATGGCCCAAAAAGCGTGTAAACCAAGTGTTTTCGACTGACTTCAACACTCTTCAAGAGCACTCTCGTCACTTCGAACAAATTTTGCACTGAAATTGTTATATTTTTCGAAATTACGTTCTTAAGTACTGGAAAAGTATTTGGAAAAAAAACGGTTTTTTTTCGGAAAAAAAACGGTTTTTTTTCCACGAAAAATAAAGAACGGTTCTTTATGACAGTATAGTAGGGGGGTAGGGTAGAAGAGCGGGGCGGGTCGGGGGGTAGCGTACCAGGCCGGGGCGGGTAGGGTACCATTGGGGGGGGGGGACCCCCCCCCCGCCCCCCCCCCCCAGCCACAGCACAGGACCCACTGTACCAGAGCCGATGGCCTGGGGGGTTATGTACCTAGGGGGGTTTGGGGGGGTTAGGTTTTGGGGTAAAAATTTTTAATGTGTTTATTATGTGTGGAATCGTGTGAAAACGTAGTATTTGCGCGCGTAGCGCGCGAATTTGGGGTAATTTGAGGTAAAAACCACTGATTTAACACTAATTTTGGTCATTTTGATCAAAAAATGGCACTTTTGGGGCAAAATCGGGGGGATACCTACTGTACCGGGGTGAAAATCGGGGGGGATACCTACTGTACCATGCCAAACATCGGGGGAATACCTACTGTACCAGGCGAGGGGGGATACCTACTGTACTGGGGGGGCGGCTACCCCCCAAACCCCCCCCCCACCTCCAACACTGGGGGGGCGGGGGGGGGGTCCCCCAAATTCATCTATCTATCGTCAACACATGTGGGCAAATCTATCCATCGTCAACAAATTCTGGGAACAATCTATCTATCGTCAACAACAATCGACCCCAAAATGGACATTTTTGACTCAAAATGGCTCAAAATCTATATTTTTGCCCCAAATAGGCAAAAAATCGCGCGCTACGCGCGGATTTAGTACATCTATATACATTTACATTCCATTAATATTTACACATTATTACCGTAAAAACCTAAATAGAGCCCCCCCCGGAATAGAGCCCCCTCGGGATATCGATCGAAAATAACACCGGATTTGGAACGCTCTCGCTGAGAAACGAAAATAATTTTTTGAAAATGGGGTCAGTGAATTAATAGAGCCCCCCCCTTGTATTTAGGTTTTTACGGTACCTACTTAATGCACTATACTACACCTTGATTTTTGGCGACCCCCCCCCAGTGTAGTGGCTGGGCCAAACCCGGCCCGATTGCGACCCTCCAAATCTCCGGCCCGGCCCGAGCCAAAAGCCCAAAATCGCGCCCCGGCCCGATTGCGACCTCTGCTTCTGGCACAGAGATCGGAAACGGGCCGGGTAAAGTCGGCCCGGCCCGGTCGGCGAAAGGACCGGCCCGTTTTGGCTTGAGGTCGGCCCCCTGGCCCAGTCAGCCAATTTTCAAGGGCCGAAAACCGAAAAAGTCCAAAAAGCTGAAAAAAAATTCTAAAATTTTCTGCAGAATACTTGTTTTCACTGGTGCAGCTGGGGGAAGGGGTAGGTAGGTAGATTGACGCGCCATCCTGATGCAGTACGTAAGTCGCCGCCCCGGCTGGTACAGTAGTAGGTGTAATTTTTGGCTCAAAATGGTTTAAAATCGGTATTTTTCACTCCATATAGGCGAAAAATCGTGCGTGACGCGCGAAATTAGCGCTTAAGAGTACATTCTCTTCAATATGTGGACATAAAAATTTTATTCCCGGATGACCCCCTTAGCTCGGCCTGTCGCGGTCGGTGCAGTAGGTAGGTTGATTACAGGCAGGCTTTGTTTGGTGGTTTGGTGGTCGGCAGTGTAGTTCCTGGGGCGGGAGGGGGTCCCCCCTAAGGTACACTAACCGCCGCGACCAAGGTACACTAGTACACTAACCGCCGCGCCAGGTACACTGACCGCCTCAATTTTTGCCTAAGATAGGCAATTTTAGGCCTAAAGTGGGCATTTTTAGGCCTAAAATGGGTGATTTTTAGGTCAATGTTGTCAAAAGTCGCCAAAATATCCTTTTTATGGAGAATTTTTTTCCAAAAAGGGCCAAAAATCGGTCAAATTTTCTACCTCAAAAAGTGACTTTTTCCTGAATTTGGGTCTCCCCCCCTTCCCCCCCCAGGGAGGTACACTAACCGCCGCACGGAAAAAAGGGGTAGGTACACTAACCGCCGCGCCGGACCAGGAACTACACTGGTGGTCGGTACAGCAGGTTGATTGCAAAGGCCTGCGTATGGGTAGCTACACCACTGCTTCTTTCTTCAAAACGATGACTGAAAAGATCAAGAACTGGGAAATGTTATTGTAAATGTAATTTCGTTCGAATTTAGGCATACCGGGCCGGACCGTAAAAACCTAAATACAGCCCCCCGGAATAGAGCCCCCCAAAAGGGGCCAGTGAATTAATAGAGCATTAAGGCTTGATAGTGGTGCACACAGGTACATTTGTCTTGTGCACGTTTGTTGTTCGTTCAGAGCACATAATACGCCTCTTATTGACGAACAGACACGAATTAATGCGATTACAAGCAAAAAAACATCCTTTCAAACCTCTTTTTAGGGGTTTTTGGGGGTATTTCTGGACAGTGGTGTCGTTGAGAAATCGAAATTTTCCCATACCCAGCCCAATTTTCGGGAAATTTCCCATACATACCCCAAAAATCAAAAATTTCCCATACCAGGGGGGTTTCCAAAAACTCAAAAATTTCCCATACCCGAGGGTGGGGGTTTTGAAAAAAATGACTCCAAAAATCTTCTAAAAGTGCCAAAATTGGTCTAAAAAGTGCTTAAAACAGAGTTTTCTTGCGGTAGTAAGCGATTTTTGACATTTTTGGACGAAAAATGGTTAATTTTGGTACTTCTCGGGGTCAAAAAGTCATTTTTTAGGGGTGCTTGTTCCAAAAGTGAAAAATTTCCCATACCCCATACCCCCGGCCGATTTCCCAATTTCGGGTAACCCCCCAACCCCCCCCCCCCCAACGACACCACTGTTTCTGGATACAATTTTCCAGATTCGGGTCAGTGAATTAATAGAGGCCCCCCGTAATAGAGCCCCCGAAATGGGGTCAGTGATTTAATAGAGCCCCCCTTCTATTTAGGGTTTTACTGTATAGAATTCATACAAACGGAGTCCAACTGACGCGAAACGGCCGTATTCTAGTGTCAGATCTCGTTTCAGGCTTTAAGTTAGGCGTGGACATGAGAAATGGGCATTTTGAGGGCAAAAATCTGTCAAAAATTCTTCAAAACGATGACTGAAAAGATCAAGAACTGGGAAATGTTATTGTGAATGTAATTCGAATTTAGGCATACCTACTTAGTGCACTATACTGTACCTTGATGTTTGGCTATCCCCACCGATCAATGTCCACTGTTTTCTTAAGACTTCCTGCTGCTCCTCCACCGATACCCGACACGACACGACAACAACCACGCATTCACATTATTCGAACTTTTCCCCCGCAATCTCAATCCGACCGAATCATAATTTATTCTGGCGTTTTGTGTCGACAACCGTTATCTATCGGCGGCCGATGCCGACCTCGTGCAGTGTGCGCTATCTGACGTCGACCAGTTTGTGAGGAGTAGACAGCAGGAAAATCATAAACGGTACGTATGTTTGGTCGTTAGGCTGGTGGGGTCAGTCTTGTTGGTGCTTCATGATGAACCACACGCAGTAGCTGGCAGGCAGTAGTGACATGTGTGCAGTTGTGGTCTGCTAGTTTGCAACCAGGAATCAGGAAGAATTTATGACATGCACTTTTTGCATATCAAAAGAAAGTGGTTGTAGATTACCAGGAAATTTTACACTTTGTTTATTGTTCGAGATGACAACGACACTCGGGTGCAAAGTGTCACCTGCTCTGCTGAGATAGTGCTTACAGCCTTACTGTGAGTTACTTTTTCGTCTCATTGCAGAGTGCTGCTGTTCCCACCGTTGAACAGCTATCATCGTTTCCTGTTGCATCGCACCATACAACAGTATTGTCCGCAAACATTGACGTTTTCCGTCGGAAAACACCACGAACGTCGCACTGTTGTTTGCTGGGCCGACGATCTGAGAGAGTGGGTTTCTTTTTGTTTTCTGTGAATCACAAAAAAGGTTTGTCTCGTTATGCTTACCAGGTAAACTTTTCAGATTTGTCCTGTCCGGAGCCAATAACCCGTACGCTGGTCTTGAGTCACCGAAGAAGAAACGAGCTCGTGTCGAAAAGCAAGGAGCAAAGCAACTAAGTGCCGAATCAAGCGCAAACCCAAAAATGAACGACAAAAACTCAGTACCGAAATCCACTGAGAAACGGTGATTATTCAGTGACTTGTTCAGTCCAATATTTTTGGAACCTAAATCGAACCGTTGCTTTTTTTCATTTCCAGAGAGCGTCGTCCTGATCTGCAAATGTATGTGCCGCCTCGAGCCAAAAACAGCAATGGAAAGTCAGCCAACAAGCGACCTTCAAGTAACCCAAAACAAGGCAATACTATTAGTCCGCCTGAACCTGTGGCACAAGCGATGGGTTGGTTGGGCCTATATGTTATGCTGTTGCTGTTACTAATTGCCCTCAGCATACAATTCTGGCCAAACTGCTGATAAAAAAACATGTTTTCGGAACTGGTGTCATCAGCAAATGTCCTTGTTGCCGGAAGTCACACGTGACAAAGGCTTGACCACCCGAAGGAGCACGAACACCCGGTTTCATACCGGTCATGCAAAATAGTCTCCCTAATTTAGACGTTGACAACACGGCCATGTCCCGATCACCCAGTTATCGTCGCGCTATTCGCGCTGGTGATTCTATCACGCCCACAAGTGTTGTTGAAACGAACAACAACAAAGATTCTCACAATTCAAACAACGCTCAAATCGATTCGCAATCCAATGGGGCTGCTCGCACAACCATTATCGGTCATCCCGCCGCTGCTCAAGAAAACGTGCCTGCTGGCTCGCCGTTTTCGGCATCAACCAGCTCTTCTGGTGAGGGTTCTTGGTGCATATAGTAATGCATGAAGATAACATTTTCCCCATTTGGTTTTACTTTCTATTTTATTGTTTTCTTACAGAATCTCCCTGCGCTGTGCCGCTTCCGATGCGTTCGGGTTCGTATCCTTAATGGCATTATTTTTTTGGAATTTTGTTTTAGTTTTTCTATCGACTGTTTCTCAAGTTTGAACCGGCTGCCCGGCAGTGTTGGTAGCGAAACAATCAGTTCTTCACATAATGGTAAAAATTTATAATTTACAGGGGCTTTCTTTTCCGTCAAACAAACGTGTTTTCTTGTTTTTTTCCCAAATTCTCGAGAGCGCAACCGCCACCGGAAATTAAGCCCTAAACACGATGATAACAACTTCCAGCTGGCTGACCTCAATTTAGGCGTATTACGCGAACAGCAGGGTTGTTCAATGTGCGTAAGTTTTGGGAATAAAAGAAAATTTACGCACCCAGCATACGAGATATCGAACACATTGTTGCGCAATCGGCCCCGGTGGTGGTTGCGCTTTCGATAATTTGCGCCTTTATAGTGCGCCATGTCCGGAATCCGGAGGACCCCATAGTAACCTTGTGTAACTTATTTCTTGATCTATCGAAACATATCCGTTCGCCTCTATCTGCAGCAGCTAGTAAACCTCATTCGACCGTGTCCTCCAATTTGATCGCCGATCTAATGTCACGTGACTGCACACTGCCAACTGCATCGCCACCCACATCACAATTGCAACAGATGGAATTGCAGACGCCAACGTCGGTCAACAACGATCAGTTGGATAATACTGGTCGGTGACGTTTCCGGTGTTGACGGCTTTAAAATTTAGATGTTTGGGTTCCTTACAGTTCTTGAAACATGCGAATGCGGTAGGGTTGTAGTTCACGTCGCAGGTAGCAATCGCTGAGTACTCATGGTTTGAAGCTTAAGTCAACATGAGTTCTCGCAAGCAAAATTTTTTACAAGTTAACGGGCGGTCTAACTATATTCGACCTAAAAGTTAGACAGCACCACAGAATATGAATTCAATGAATTTGCACAATTTGTAGCGACCTCAAGTTCGCAACCGGACATAATGGGTGACGACAGCTCGAATCTACTGGACATGTTGCCCCGATCATTGGCTGAATTTGAATCGACCGAGGCCAGCGCCAGATTGGAGAGACATGCCAGTTCACCAATGAGTCCCGCGTCAAATAGCGGCACGCACACGCCTTGGGGTTGGTGTCGACTTTGATCTTGTACTCATTAGAAATTGGATTGGAGAAGAAAGGAATCTTTACTATATCCTTAATGAAACATCAAAGGTATGGCGCGATGCTGTATTTTTATTCTTCTCTGCCGTGTTGGTACCTGATACAAGCCCATACAAGGAAGCGTATTTTTGTGTGCGGCTCGATCTCAGGCTTGAGCATAGTTTGCCCAATCTCCAGCCCGTTGTGTCGGGCTGAAAAAAACAACCCTTCACCATCATCACTGCTTGGGACAAGTGGTTGGAGTGCATCTTTGTCATTTATGCGAGAGATTATCGGAGAATTGTTAAAATAAAAATTAAGTCACGTCGCTCACTTTTAGGCATCGAAATCTGGAGGGTCCCACGCATCCACACCCACACATTTGGTGGAAACCTCACACAGTTGAAAAACCCACCACCCACACATTTGAAAGTGCCACACACACACGCCCATGTCCGATCCCTACTCTCTTGCAATATTTTTTCCAGGTCCAACCCCAATCAATCCATGCACATTATCCAAACACCTCGGCCACCATAGTCCCCCGCCAGACCTAGATGATTTGGAGGTGGCGATGATCAACGAAGCCTTTGAGGCCGAACAACAACAATACGCGTTGTACGGTTCGCAGAAATTGAAACATGCGTTCTATGGGGTTGATGGAGGCACGGCTGCTAATACAGGTGTGTTGGTAACACGGTTGGATTAAGTTTTGGGCAATTAGCTGAATTTATCTGACACCGTGCTTGGAATCCATCATCAGTTTTTCTCCAGCACCCGAAGGTCTATCTGCGCTGAAACGTCAAACTTGCCTCATCATGGTTTCACGTACCAAATATTTTCATTTTCTAAGTATAAATCAATAATAATAAATAAATTAGTCTGTGGGCATGCACATAGTCACAAATCCACAATTATTGCTGCAGGTGTGAGCAATTCGTGCAAAGTGACCGTTTTCGACGCGGACACAGCCTCGAGCTCGACAGCCACCAGCAAACAACCGAGACCGTTGGTGAAGACGTCGCAAAGCGGGCATAATTCGACGACTAACAACATGTCTAGCAGCTCAACGCCATCTAATTCACACACGACCGGACTCACTTGGGCGAAATGGGGTGAGGCAACCACATCTGGTGGTGGTATAGCACAACAGCAAGCCATTACAAGGTCGCCTGCCGGTCGAAAAAACTCAACACCGAACAATACCCCGACCATGATAGGGTGTGAAGGGGGTAGTGCTGTTACTGACAATACCACAGCCGCTTGTGCGACATCATCGCGTGCAACGGACGCTCAATCGGCTATCGATAGGGTAACGGCCTTGACGAAGGACAATCCGGCGATTATGGGCACCGGTGAAACATTAGTGGACCAATCGAGTGGTGCTATGGACTCTGGGGAGCCTGAGTCAGCACGGCTGGACTCAATTGCTGGTATTGATTTATTGTCGAAAGAACAATTCTATCGCAAGCTACTCGCTGATTCCTCGGCTTCGACTTCCATCAGTGAGAGTGCTGAATCGCCAAATGTAAATACAACGACGATGAATACTGATACTACTTTTGGTACTGCCATTGTGACTGATAATGAACCCGATACTGCAGCAATGAGTGCTGCGGCTGATACATGTGATGATGGGATATTGGACTCGTGGGAGGATATGGACCCTGAAGCCGAGCTGGATCCGAAAATTGTACAGGAGGTTGGATCGATGTTTGTTTTAATTTCATTAAGTGAATAACAATGACAATAAAAAAGTTGATGAATTACATCGCAGATCACACTCGCTATTGGAAAGGTGAAAATTGACAAGCCGAAATTCGACTACCTCACATATCAACCGAAACCGGTGCCTATTGATGAAGATGGTTGGTTCGGGGCGGTAATTGATTTTCTAACGCTTGGTAAAGGCAAACGATGCCAACACGAGCCTGATTTCTGAGGTGGTGTGTTTACAAAACGAATAAAAAGAGAAGATCCTCATGCACCACGTTGTATTCTACAACGCGTAAAATTTCCCAAATCAGCAACCACTTTAGAATGTTTCATTAATCTGCCACCTCTGAAATCTGGCTCGTGTTGACGTAGTGTTACCATTTGCGAAACTTTATTTTCACAGTACTCACAATGCACACGACGAGCAAGAAACAAGCACTAAGGCGTTATGAACAACGCCTAGTCGCAGTCAGCTGAAACATCAGTTCAGATTTTTCTTGAAACGCCGACGTTTTTTTCTTCAGATTTCGGTCACATTCTTGAGATCCACAATTTCCCGCCAGAGACTGCCTACGAAGATCTGCATCTAGCTTTGACACATTTGGGTTGTGCTCATTTCTCGATAACGTGGGTGGATGGGAATCACGCACTGGCTGTGTTGCCAAGTAGAAATGCTGGTTTGTTTAGCAATTTTGATCTTGTTATAGATACGTTTTATCAACTTGTTTCTTTTGTTTTCATCAATATTTTATTTTAGCAATCGACGCGCTTGGCGGTTCGCATCCGTTGATCAAACTCCGCCCACTTTCATCGGCTACACCGCAATCGCAACGCAAAGCCAAACATTATGGAGGTTGATATTGATTACTTTTTTTCCTAGATCGCGATTCACAGAAGTATGAAAAACAAAAAGTCATTATGTTCAGATTTTCTCCAACCGACCAAACCCCGTCCCCGTACCAACGTTGCACTGGCGCGACGTCTGGTTGAGGGACATTTGGGCAAACGAACGCAAGTGTCGCGACAGCAGCGGGATAAAGAGAAGGCCGAGTTGGTAAATGCGAAAGGTTTGTAGCACTCTTTTGGCTTTTTTGTTAGTTTTTTTGCGTTTCTCTTTGTCACTGCAGACTTTGTGAAGCGAGCACGTTTTGCAGCTTCCTTGAACACAATTTTCAGCCAAATTGCTGTTTTTCAGACGAAAAGCGCAAGATTGCTCGATTAAAGCAAGCAGCATGGGACGGCGGCGACTAACTAAAATAAATGGAAAGTGGTCTGTATTTTTGTGCCATCCCCGGACAATAAGTTTGTCGTCAGAGCAGTGTAACCCTTAATTGACCTCGCCCTATTATGTTCTCCTCAGTTGCGAAACTTTTATGCTGATGTGCAACTTGTATTATTGTGTAATAATGTTTCCGGGTTTCAGTGCACTTTTGTACGACTGCGCCTTAAAATTGTTGTGTTTTCTGTTACAACTTTCAATTTCTTGCCGGGCCGGCGATAACTTTGCTATTCTTTGGTTTCAGTACAGTGTAGCAGATCTGATTTGAGCAGAACATTTTCCGCTGAGGCCCAACGGACAAATTAACAAGTTAGATTCCGAACCTGGTAACTATCTTCTTTTTAATTTCTAAAAGCACGTCTTCTTCTGTTGTACATAATAGATACATCTACAATCGAGATTCGGTGAGTGGATATACTGTATTGATTGTTGTTTGTTGCGATATAATTATGATCATGGACCGAAAAAAATGAATAAATTTATTTGTGCAAATCAGTTGTCACCGTCTTTGGATATAACCCTGTTGCTGTGTGTGTAGCTGCTCAGATGTGGCATTTCACGTGCCTCTGTACCTGAATCTAACGCCTTGTTTGTGGCTTCGCATTGACATTTGCAGTGTGCACTCTTTGTATTGACCTTTTTACTGTGAAATTTGCTGTCTTGTCACTATTTTGGCCCACAATTTTGGAATCGCCACCCGATTCTGCGAATATTCTTTATGCTGACAGAAAATGACCTATTCCTGTCACTACAAAAAGGGCATACTATATGCACGTTTACCCGACATTGCCTAATTCTCCAAGGCGTAATGGGCAAACCACAGAAGACGCCAAGTCCGCAGGGTCGCCGACCGTCCGCAGGCAAGACCAAACAGAAACGACAATGGCCGCCCTGGGTGAAATGGCTATGTGGCGCGTTGTTCTTACCGGTTGTGTTTGGCGTGATTGGTTAGTTCGTTGGAATAGTGTCAAGATTTGTGGGACAACTTTTATTTAGCCGGATCTGAATTGTTCCTTGCTTGGCTCGCAAGCATATTTTGTGCTACCGACTTACAGCAGTTTGCGCAAAAATTTCTGGTTGCTGCTGAAAAAATGCGATGTTTAGCAGTAAGTTCTGCAACCGGCATTGGCTTCAGAAATGTTTACCCCAGCATAGCAGAACCTGACTTTCTTTTAGCGTCAAAACGATCAAAATACTGTTCGCGCTTTGTCCGTTGTTTCTGGTGCCTTGTCCTGTGCACAATTTGCTCGTTGTGTGAGTTGGCGGGTGACAATGCGGTCCCACAAGGATGATAACTTCCGTCTGAGCTCCACGGGTTCATTCGGAAAACTGCGAAAATTCGACTTTTTCTCAAGAATCTTTTTGCCTTTGGAAAGTCCTCAAAATACCAATCGGTGACAGAGTTTTCAATCCGTGTTATTTGTGTCAGGACGTCGTATAAATGCATCAGTAATGCATACTGGGGAACTATAATAGTAAACTTTACTTCCCAACTGAATTTTTACCTGAAAGTGGCAAGTGTGTAGTTGCGGATGGAGAAGAACTGGTTTTTTCGTGAAAACCCGAAAAAACCGGGTCCATTTTTTGGACCGAAAATAAATTTCCGTGAATAAAACGGGCAAAACTTTTGCCCAAAAATGACGTTTTTGACCCCATTTTCCAACATACTGATCAATGCCGAAATACCATCTAGAAGAATAGAACAGAGGTCTCAATGGGGCCGGGCAGGTATTCTCGACTCGTGGGTCGGGCCCGGTATTTGGAAGATCATGTCGGGCTGGAATGGCTGGCCCGAAAAGGCTCGAGAATGGTTTTTGACCATACAACTTCAAATTTTTCCAAACTTCGACGTAAAGTGATCAATGCAGTTCTATACCGCTAAATTTCGCCGCAGAAACGCTCTAAACATCACGAAAATTTACGTCGGGCCGGGCCGGCTCAACACGTCCCGTCCCGGTTGAGACCTCTGGCTTGGAACCAATGCAACTTGGAAGGAGATTTTGAGCAGTTTCTATGTTCTCAATAGCCCGTTGTCTTTGCACTCTGTTTCACAGCAGCTTTTGGGGTCAAAGTACCCTGCAAATGTTATTTAATACCCTGCACTGGAAAGTCATCCTCTGAAGATATTTCGTTTTTTTTTGAGAAAATATAAAGAACCGGTTTTTTTGCAACTATAGGCAACTGGCTGGTACCTGCAAATAATCTGTCAGAACTTGATTCAAAATGTTGTAGGCTACAAACTACATCAACACTTGGTCGTGTTGCCCGGCCTGGTGGTCACCAAATCACCGTTACCGACCGTGTTGTCGAGTGAACATTATGATGCGAATGGGCCGAATTCGGATATGTTCTGGGGTACCTATCGGTCGAATGTGTATTTCGGTGCGTTTTGCTTGAGGGTATATTTGTTTGTGGGGATTTTTTGATTTTGGTCAAACTGAAGGTAACAATATGCGCCTCTTTCGCATCAAAGTAAAAATAAATGCCGTGATATGAACATTGTTCTCCTTGTTGCTCGTTTAATGAATGGAGTGTTCTGATTTCTCATGAATGTTGTATTTTTCTGTATTTGTGTCATCCTGGTATATTGTGTGTGAGTCAATTTTGATGATCACCCACAGGCATGCGAGCGCGATCTCCCAGCAGTCCTCTAATCGGACTGATGTGGTTCGAACAATCTTCAGCCAGTCAGCTGCAAATGCCCATGATCAGGTTACGTTCTGATTTCTTCTGCTTCAATTCAAGGATTCCGTGATGTTTTCACGGGATCAAGCCAAAATCACTTCACAGACATTGGTGCGACCAGAACGACCATCTGCGCTACGCGTGGGTGAAACACGACGGGCGCACGTTCGGTATACAAGATATACAGGATGAGAATGTTCGTATCCAAACGCAGTTTGTGAAGAGACCCGGTGGTATACATGGGGGTGATTGGACGGCCAGGATAAAGGCCACGCCTATGGTTGGATTGGGTTGGGTTGTTTGAATATTTATTCTGTGTAAGATGTTGTGATAAAAAGTAATAGCTTGGCGGCGTTAATACTCCGTATCTCACTGCGATCAAACCGATCAACAACAAGAATTCGTGATAATGAACAAACACGAATTGTATGATGAAGAGCTGAATGGCTGACTGCTGTTGATCGGGTTGACTCTGTGCTCGATCAAAGGATCAAGAGTTCATGCCAGACGAGTACCCACACTGTATCCAATCCAACTGCCAACCAACAGTTTCATTTGCGCAGGACCCCAACGACGATCGAACGCATCTGTACTCGTTCGTGGTGTACATCGCTTTGCCCTCGACCGATCCGACACACAACATTCAACCGAAAGTCGAACCCCCCGACGCGAGCAACAATCAGCCGCATGTGAATGACATTCATGGATACACGCCCGAACTGGGACATTTCACGCTCAAGGTCACACCCAAACCACCAAACACCGTTGCCAGGGCGTTCTTGGCTACTAGGTGCGATTTGGATTTGTATATGTTGCGCTTGAGATGGCATTTCCGTACTGACAATGAAATTTACGCAATCATATAATTTGTAAAAATCATCAGAAATTGTTTCATTTAAAAATGTGGACGACATTCCCAAAATCTTGTGCTATTTTTAGACTTGAGCCACAATTGGACGTCACCAAATTGAAGGAGCTGATTCTGTCTGGCTTGGGTGTGATTGAAACGAAACAGTCCAAATTTTTATCGCATTATCTCAGTCTCATGGGATACGTGCCACACGGTGAGTTGATTGCGGGCTGATGTGGGCATTCGTCTTTTATTATAAAAGATTCAGATGTTTATCAATTTGTTTTTATACCGTCGTCATAGTCAAACACAAAACAGACACCAAAGAGGATTGGATACTGATGTTTTACTAGGAAATGACATCCAAATGAAAATGCTTTGATTCGCTCCAGTCTCCAAGCCACCGATAAAGCCAAATGCAATAGAATTACGCACTCAGGTGCACCCAACACCGATCGACCGAATTTCCTTGCGATTCAAATTTCGTTCGTCGGTTCAACGACGTTCGATGTTGTCTACGAAACACGCGGCAATCCGAAACGGGTCAAGTCGATGGTGGCAGAGGAATTTGACAAAGCTATCAAGGTTGGTTACTTAGTTCTTTGTTTTTGTATGTGAGTCATAAGAATTTTTGTTTAAATTTGTCACAGGAGCGAGAAGATGCCTTCGACGCAAAATTCGAGCAAGTATTCAAGCTGAAAGAAAAGGTTTGGTTTCATGGAATTTTGTTAGTTTTGCATGATCAGGCGTTATCCTCATGTTGTCAAATACCGCATTTCTTATATGTTGATTTTGAAACGTTGCCCAGAACTTTGGTGACATCTACGGCATGGTGGGCAGCGTGGCGCTGAGCAATATGCTTGGCAGTATCGGCTATTTCCACGGTCACAGCAAGGTCATGTCGCAGTATACACCGCAGGTTTGGCCGTTGTCTGTTTTCTGTTTCATTATTATTTATTTTCTCTTGCATCACATACACGTTCACCTTCTATTTGCAGCCAGTTCCATATGGTCCGTTGACCCTTTTCACGGCAGTACCATCGCGGTCATTCTTTCCTCGTGGATTTCTCTGGGATGAAGGATTCCACCATTTGTTACTGCATCGATTTGATATAGAATTGTCGTTGGACATTCTAGGCAGCTGGCTGGATTTGATGAATGTTGAAGGTGAGTTTTTTAAACCTCTTGTTGTTATTTTTACTATGCAATCAAAAAATCCATACGGTGACAATTTTTCAACGTCATTTTGGCCGTCATTCACAATTTATTCCAAAGTTAATAATTGATGATGATTCGTGGGCAGGCGCGGCGAGCCGCGCCAGTGTGGAACCCCATGGTTGGGATTTTTACACAGGCCCAGCAACTTGGAGACCTTTTTTTCTGTGTAGAACAGATCCCCGTTCAATGTGTGATGTGTGCTGACTGTGACAGGACTGTTCCTATTTCTATGCTGCACTATGCCGAAATTCTAATCAAAACGTGCAGTCTCCCTAATAAATTCGGCCACCCTTTAGTGTCGCGAGCTTCACCCAGGGTGACTGTTTCTGCGCCCAAGGTTTGTTTTCAGATGTTTCGCAGGCCGAGGCACTTAACACAGAAAATGTTCGACTGTTTCCATTTTGTGGTTGTGCCTCATCATGCCCATGGCTAGTTTGGGGAGATCTGGTGCAACGGCCCTCTGCCCATGCAGGCCGTCTTCGTTCCATTAAACTGTTAGGAACTCTGTGGCTATTGTCGTGTGCTGTGGCCAGGGTGAAAAAGGAAAGCAGAGATGGTACAGCACTGGCGGGGGTCTGTTGCCGACTGCAGGGTTGGAAAAAAAAATTTTTTTTAAAACAAGTTTTTTTTTTTTAAAATTTTTTTTTCAAAAAAAATTTTTTTTTTAAAAAGTCTGAGATTCGGGGAAATTTTACCAAATTTGCCTAAAAAACGCGCAAAATCGCGAAAAAATGCAACTTTAATTGGCAAGTCACTTTTGTGACTTGGTTTGCATCACTTATCAAGGGTGTTTACGTCATTTCGGTGCGATCCAACAGTCTGTGCTTGATATGGACCGCTGATTGCTGCTCTGTGGTATCGGACACAACAGTTTGTGGCCGAATAAGCAAGATTCACTCATAAACCACACAGAATTGAGAATATAAGCTGCAGAAATACTTGTCGGGTAGCTGAATCAGTCGTATATGACCGACCTGATGGGGTATGACATCGAAGTACCATGTAGGCACATGCATACTGTGTCCCATGTATTACGGGAAGGTATAATAACATCATTTGGGGTATCTTAGGTACCAAATACATGCCCCAAAAGTGATTTTGTGAAGAAAATTTTTCGACCCTTGAGAAAAAATGACAAAAAATAACCCCCAAAAAGGCCATTTTTGGACGTTTTAGAACATTTTGTTCCCCCGAAAATTTTTAAAAAAAAATTTTTTTTTTTTTTAAAAATTTTTTCAAAAACCTTTTTTTTAAATTTTTTTTTTGCCCAACCCTGGCCGACTGTGGTGGCAAACTCTGTGTTGAGCTGTGAAGCTGTGCTTGGCCGATCTTGGCTAGCTCTTAACCTTGATCGTTTCCACCCGTCACCACGAGGAGGTGACAACTACTGCAACGGGCAAAGCTAATAATTATTATACTAACCGCTCATGGTTTTTTATTTAAAAATGTGCCAGGTGCAATGTGCACCCAGATAGCAGAATTTTAGGAGCAAATTGACAAACTGAGAGTAATTTCGGACATTTGGGTGCAAAATACGAAAATTCTGGGTGTAGTGTGCACCTGACCTCCCTTTTTTAGGTGCACTTAAAGAATTTTTAGGTGCAAATGGCATTAAAAAGTGTGTAAGAAATATATGCAATCACATGGTTTGTAATGTAAGCAAGGGACCATAAATGAAGAGCTTCCCGATCGCGTCACTAGCAGAGGGTTGAGGGTGCCCCAACTTATCAATGCACTAACTGAATTTTTATTCAACCCGCTTGACAATTCAGGCTGGATTCCACGCGAAATGATTTTGGGCGACGAGGCCGAAGCGCGTGTGCCAGCCGAGTTCATCATTCAGCACAATTCTGTTGCTAATCCACCAATGTTCTTCTATTTGTTGGGTAGATTCCTGCAGAAAGACGGATTTGCCGAAACGCACAAGGACTATTTGCAGAAGGTTCGATGATTATTTTGTGTTTTTTTTTTTTTTGTTTGGGGTTGTGCCCCCCCCCCCCCCCCCCTTGGCGCTGTCGTTTGCGGGGTTGTTTTGCTGGGGAACTTTTCTCAGATGTGAACCTAGTTGTTTGAAAATCTCGGTGGAAGCTGTTGCACTGTTCATGGAAACTGTTTTCGGAAGAAACGGATCAAATAAAAATTCCAAATACCGTTTTGCATGACAGATTTACCCACGTCTGCGTGTGTGGTACAATTGGTTGAATGGTTCACAAGTGGGCAATACACCTGGATCGTATAGATGGAGGGGCAGGAATGCAACCACGGATCGGTACGTTTGCTTATTTTGACAGCCAAGAAAATCACTGATAGTTCACGTGAGAATGACGAAGAAATAAGCTTTCAGTCGCTCTTGGTAGTTATGTTACACGAATATGAAACATCAAAAAAGCAAACTCGCTTTGCTTGTGAACATCACTAACGTTCACTTCAAAGCACGACACGACAAAGCTGTTTTGTAGTGAGCTCAACCCGAAGACACTGCCCAGTGGTCTGGATGACTACCCACGTGCCTCACATCCCACTGATGATGAATATCACATCGATCTGTATTGTTGGATGGCTGTGTCTACCAAGGTAAGCAACGATGAACTTTGTGAACTCTGAACCCGCCACGCCAAACGTATGCTCCCGGAAGGACTGGAACTCCCAGGCCTGGACAGCCAGTTGCTCTACCAACTGAGTTACGGCACGCGACCAAACGACGGCCAACTCTGCAGTCCAAATACTTAGGCGATGTGTGTCGTAACACGGCCGCCACCAACGGTTCGTACAATTACGGCAAAACGCTCAAAACAATCCACACTGACAACGTCACACGTGACAAGGCAGCGCTGTGCGTCAATCGGGTGCTCGGCACCAAGTCTCCGGACGTCAACGCAGAAGAGGAGTTGCTCGACCGGCGTGCTCGGTGCACGTTGGCACAACTGCGCAGCGGTCATTGTCGCAAGTTGAACTCGTACCGGTCTCGTATCGACCCAAAAGTGACCAACGTGTGCCCCCGTTGCAAATGCGAAACTGACACTGTCGAACATCATTCTGTTGCAAAAGTCGACCCGTATCCGTCAGCCCGACTGATCTGTGGGAAAACCCGATTCAGTGCACAACGTTGTTGACCGATGTCTTCAGTGACTAATTGTGCAACTGTCGTAAAACTTTCGCTCGCTGGCAATCAACCAACCAACCAACGGGACGCGGTCTGGCTGCGGCTCAAAGTTGCACTTATACCCTTGCAACCGTGCAGACACACATTGCTTTACACGCCACAGCGCTACAAGTTGCGCAGGCTAGCAGACTTCCAATCAAGCTTTTAAAATCTGTTCTTGTTACAGTGTTTTCTGAGTTTTATGATGCCAGCGGGCATTTCTCCATCACACGCTAGATTACACACTTTCTCCTCCTATGTTGACAGCAAACCAAAAAACCCCAAAGATGTTTCTTCTTTCACATAAAAACCGTGTTGACCATAAAAACGATTGTTTGTGACATTGAGTGCAAATGGTGGTTTAATACCATTTAAGTGCATTGTCTAAAATCCAGAAAGTCGATGAAAACCGCAATATTATTCAAGGTGATGTCGAAAATCGCGCGATTGGTCGGTGCTCCTGAAGCCGAGCAATTGGCCACATTTGCTGAGAATTTGTACGATCAACAGCAGATGGACGAATTACATTGGAGTGAAAAATTTGGTAAATTTAACCCTTTTGAATTTGTTTTCTCTTCGCGTTTGCACTTTTTTACTTGGTAATCGCATTTTTTGTAAAATCTAGGTCGTTACGCCGACTATGGTTTGCACACAAGAAATGTCGAACTGCAGAAACCGAAAAATGTGATGGGGCCTGATGGCAGACCGCGACCGCCACCTGATCCCGAATGGAAACGGGTCGTGTTGAGGTGGGTGCATTTGTATTTTTTTTGAATTTTGCTAATTTCTGTGGCAATCGATTTTGGTTTGCGCAGCCTGCACTGTTTATAGTTACTGGATCAGGGCCAGGCATTTTCGGTCACCACTGTACATACCTAATTGGCTAACGGCAGAAGTCGGACCTAACATCTCGTTCCAAAGTATTGCACGTGCTTCTTTTTACTGCGGTTCACCAGAGAGTAGACAGTATGAGTATCATGACCGATTTATCAATTGACGTGAATATTTCCGCACATCTCCTTTTGCAGAGAGCCTCAACTGCGCCTGGTGACCGACACATTCGGTTACGTCAGTCTGTTTCCATTCTTCCATCGTCTCGTCTCACCCGACAGCCCGAAATTGGGCCGAATTCTCGACCAACTGACCGACCCGGACCTGTTGTGGTCGGAGTTCGGACTTCGTTCGCTAGCCAAATCGAGTCCGATCTACGATAAACGCAACACCGAACACGACCCGCCCTACTGGAGGGGACATATCTGGATGAACATGAACTACATGGCATTGTCGGCCCTTAGGTATTATGCCGACGCGTCCAGTACACATGCCGACCAGGCGTTCAAAATATATACGGACTTGCGAGGAAGGGTGCTGCAAACGATTGTGAGAGAATATGCGCAGACCGGATTCCTGTGGGAACATTACAACGACCAGACGGGCAAGGGTGAGGGCTGCCATCCCTTCACTGGTTGGAGCTCGTTGATGCTGCTCATGCTGGCTGAGGAATATGATCTGTGAAACATCACACGCTCACTAACAGTGATGATATCAATCTTGGTGATCGGTTCGGTCCTATGTTGTCTTGTTCCGGTGACTTTTCTGAACAGAGGATATTTCCAGATTTACGGGTGCTACGATTTTGACTGCTGAATAGAAAAAGTCACGTGGCCAAGCAAGATTGAACCGGATCTATCGCTGAACGATAAGCTGATGTTTCAATCGGCACTACCACTTTATTGCACAGTTTATTCATTAAAACACACGCAACTACAACGAACCACATTATTATACAGGGTTTGCTTGATTGGCTTTTTCTTTCGAGGCATTTTTATTCACTCAAGAAATTATTGGTACACAATATCCATTCTTGCGAGCTGGTTTTTGTCTAAGCTTGCAAAACTTCTGTTCCGTGTGAAACATCAGCTAAACGACTTCCGAGGGCTTCGCTTCGTGTCTCACTGCCTGTTGTTATCATCACACATGTATCGTATCATATCGAGAGGTCGGTCACATTTGTGTTTCAGCAACTCAACACTTCGACATTATTTATTCCACTTCATTTATTTTTTGTTCCTTGTGGTCATTTTTTTCTTGATGTCTAGGTCCCGAATTAGTATAGTCCCCCAATTGTGGTTTTTTCTTGCTCTGAGCTTTTGTACTTTTACCCATGTGGTTTTGTATCTGGTGTTTTTATTCTTATTTATATTACTTTGTTAAATCAAGCAAGGCCTAGTCACCAAAGGCTCGCTACATGCCGCATGTTAAAGAAGTTATCACATTGTCGTGCTTATGGGTAACAGCTGTCTTGCAATTTTGTTACTGGAATGTGTTCAAAAATCATTTATGGAAGTGTCTTGCACACGTTTGGGATCATGTTCATGTTTGGAAAGTGCATCTGTGTATTTTCGGGCAATGAACGATTTTACGGTGGTCAAAACGAGTTTTTCGTTCTTTCGTCATTTTCACGGATTAGGTACACATGTTTGTTGTCGTTTCTTTGTTACTGTCACAAAGTGAAGCAATTGTTTTGTTTTGTCTCGCTTTTTTTGCCATAATTCTTGTCTTATGTCTGTTTGAGAGCATCTGTTTCGTAAGGGGTTTATTCTCTGTGTAGCTTGAGCTGAGATTATATGCGTTCTGTGTTGGGAATAAAACGTAAATAGTTTTTGTTACAAGTTTATTTATTTCGGAACAGACACAATTTGAATTTGACTGACTTGGTTCGGCTACCTATGTTTCATAAAAAACTATTGAGAATTGGACCATTGTTTGAAGTTTCAACCATCAACTCCTTTTTTGGGAATTTACACCAGTTCCCAACTGAGCACGTTAATCATGAAACCTGCCCAGCTTACCGACCTATTCTTGGGGTCATTTGCATTTCTATATCTGTGGGCATTCAGCTCGCTGTACTGGCAAATACCAGGTTTGCACTTGATTGCACCCGATTTTTAGAAAACCATCAAATTCTCTGAAAACAATGGTCTTTTAGGTCTATACGGCGACACAGGCCTGCTTCCAGTTCGCTCCAAATTGCATTGTGGTTAGTTTTTTACTTATCAAACTGAACATCGTACACGGTACTAGTTGGGATCGCGCCTGTTGCTAGTTTAGGTTGTGGCAACGGTGTATTTACGCGTGCCCATTTCAAAATGCAACGCTAAATGTTTGAAATGGACCACAACAGTGACGTGAAACAGCAAAAAATTGGTTGTTGGAACATGATTTAGAAAAGCTATTAAAATTTTCGGCTGAGTAGCTTTTTGCTAGCAGCCGAATTTGAAAAGCGATCAACGCTAGTTCATTGCATTATTCATTGAAACATTTGTCAGCATCGACTGTGCACGAGTGCGTGCTGACCGGTGACCATCCGAGCGTGCTGTACTTGTTCGTCCACGTGTTTGGTCTCTCCCCCTCGCAGTCACTCGAATTGGCCGCATTATGTGGATTATTGTTGGCATCGGCTGCTATTGTGTTCAAAGGGGCGAGGGACTGTGCCACGTTCGCCCTGCTTTGGTACTTGTACTTCTCGTGTTTTCAGGTGAGTGAGTCCAGAACTTTGAAATTGCAGTTAAATCTGTGTGATATTTGCATGAAACATTTTTGGCTTCACATTTGGTTCCACGTTCACAGCGTACCTTTTCATTGTAGTCCCCTCCACATAGTAAAGCCCCCTAAAAATAGAAAATCGTTTTGCGATTTTGTTCATCCTAAATCTGCCGGTCTCAGTTACCGCTGTATTATACGTGGTAAATTTTCAGTATCGTGATCGTTATTGCCCACTGTCCCGCCTGATTATTTCGCACTGAGAAGAGGGTACACTATATTTCGGTCTGCGTGGTCTGGTCCACTAGTTCTAAATTACTGAGCTAGGCACAAACTAATCAGTGATTCCATTTTTCATTTCCTAGGTCGGTCAAACATTCCTGTGGTTCCAATGGGACACGCTGCTGGTGGAAAGTGGCTTTCTGGCAACGCTACTGGCGCCCTGTCGTGTGGCAAGATGGTTAATTGGGGTGGAATGGTTACCTCATGATAATGTCGCACTGTTTCTAGTTAGGTTGGTTGTTTGATTTGTTTTTTTTGTGGATCGAGCAGCGGCGTACCTGGGTCTGATTTGGGGGAGGGTGCTGCAGGTCAAAGATCATTTTTATCCAGTGCTTGCTTTTGTTTGTTTTGAAAACTCATTTTTATCTAGTACTTGTTCCGAAAGTCGCATTTTGAGAGGAATTGTTGCAACCGTGATCTTGCTACAGACGCGCTTCGAATTCAACTTTTTGTGTGGGTACCGGTCAACGGTCAAAATTGGGTACTAAAAACACAGATATGGCAAAACAATTTGTTGTGTTGTTGCAGATGGCTCGCATTTCGTCTCATGTTCGCCAGCGGTGTGGTCAAGCTGACGAGTGAGTGTCCTACTTGGTGGGATCTCAGCGGTTGGTTGACTTATGAAAATATCGTCACTTTAACCTGATATTAATCCAGTTTTCTGGCAATCTTGCACCTGAGCAATAAAAAACACCGACCCTGCAGCTCTGGATTGGCACTTTGAATCTCAGTGCATCCCGACCGGTCTGGCTTGGTTCGCACACCACTCACCTTCGTGGCTCAGGCATTTGTCTGTAGCAGGCACGTATTTGCTGGAGATTTTTGTGCCGATTTGGTTTCTGGCACCCATGAGACATTTGAGAAAGATGGCGTTTTGGACACAGGTTTGTGTGATGTTTTGAATCAGGTTTTGCTTCCAACTCTGAAAGAAGGTAGAAAGGAATATAGTTAAGACGTGGTGACGGAATCACCTTTGATCGTTTGAGTTCATTGTGGATGATATTTCGAAATTTAGTTGTGTCCCTTACCCAAATGAACAACTGTTACGTGGGTCGAAATCAGCAGCGCCGGCAAAGCTGTTGACGTCCTAATTCTAACATATTGCGTGACCAATTCAGACCCGATCGCCACGTTTGAGATTAGACACGACACAATCACGAAATTTCAGGCCCTACTAATGGCCCTAATCGTGTTGACGGGCAACTACAATTTCTTCAATGCCACCTACATTTGTGTCTGCTTGCCGCTGTTTATCGAAATGTCACATTCCGCACTTTGTAAGACACCGCTTATTGTTCATTTTCACTTTTTAAATTAAACTTAGTTAAATTTTTCAGCCACTGACCGTTTCTCACGCGCGTGTTTTGGCACCATAATCCCATTATTGACCAAATTCGCACTTATTATCGCTGCATATGCCGTGACCGTGTATTATTTTGTGAAATTATTCGACGTAAAGCTGCTCGTTCATCCACGTTTCTTGTGGTTGTCTGAGATACAGTCGAGTGTCGGTTAGTTTCTCGCGTGATTTTTATGTGTTTTTTATTTACTTTTGCCTGAATTGGAAGTGCACAATTGCCTGCAGTCTGGCGATGGGCGCAAAGGTTGTTGATTAGTAACGCTGTGTGAATCTGACCGAACAAAAAAGAAAGGCGATCAAAGCTGAAAAATCATCACGTAATAAACTACTGCAGCATTCAGCAAGGACGATTTCTATCGCTGGCTGGGTGCAAGTGTGCCCTGGTTGATGGTGATCGGTATTTATTTGTTCATGTTCGAAGTTGCCACCGCGTTCATCAGGTGATGTTTCAGTTTGTCCTTGTTTTTCTTCTTGCATGGTGTCTTTTAACAAAAACGAATGCTTTCCCCCAGATGTTGGACCGATCTGCAGCGCAACTCAATCATCACACGACTGATAGCTGTTATCGCTTGCTCATTCTGGTGTGCTGCATTTGGTGTCATGTTCGCTGTCAGTTTGGTGCGTAATTTTAGGCGTCAAACTTTCATAAAAAGGATCATTATATTAATTTTTTCCAAGAGGCACATTTCCTCAGGTCCCGTTCAAAAATGGTTTGGTGCCTCGAGCACCGGATATTCTGTGGCCCGAAGTGTATGACTGGCATGCGGTGTCGGATAAGTACCAATTGACGCACAGTTATGGATTGTTCAGACGGTTGGTTTGATTGAAGCGTTTTTTATCGTTTTGTGGCTGCCAGGAATGAACATTTCTTACTATTCATGTCGCGTCATAAAATAAATTTCTGAATTCACTATCACTGCCACGCACTAAAATACGCCCTATAGTTAACGTCCACGTCCGGAACCCGAACGCTAACCACGCGCAGTTCTGAAACATTGCGCACAACTGCGTGGCTGGCTGCATGTGTGTTTGCTGTGCGAATGTTTCAAAAGGGGATTTTCGGGTTTTGATCTGGACATTTACTATATGGAGCATACCCCACTACACTGCAGCGATTTTGGGAAATGTGCTATACTTGACAAACGATAAATACTTCCAACTGTGCCTCCCTCGAGCTTATGTTTTTATCTACAATAACACGTCCTCCAATGGTGCTGCAGATTGCGTTTTTGGCAAAGAAACTTGTGGCATAAAACGGACCAATGCAGCTTAGTCCCCAATTTTTCAGCATGACGGGCGTCGGCGGTCGACCGGAGGTGATTATCGAAGGTGCACAATCGCCAGATGGACCGTGGCACGAGTACGAGTTCTTGTATAAACCGGGTGATCTGAAGCGAAAACCACCATTTGTCAGTGAGTAAACTCAATGATTACGACAATCTGCTTTTGGAACTTTATGATAAAACTCGTCCTCAGCGGTGTTGTGAAATCAAAATGCCAGGATACCGGGTACCCAAAATGAAAAATCTCGGAAAAATGAAAAATCCAAAAATCTCCAGGGGGTTGCGCCCAAAAATACAAAATCTCTCATACACAGGGAGTTATTCAAAAAAGGTGAATTTTTTAAAAGAAAATTGAGCAGTCGGTGTTGGAAGCGTTGAAATGGTTTCGGAAAAATTTGAGGGTAGGATACCCCTGGACAAAAAGTCAGGATACTTGATACCCTTGGGCAAAAAATCAAGATACCGGATATTAGGGGGTAACCCCAACAACACGTGCTGTTCTACAATCGGCCACGTTTGCTCCTAGTGCCCCATCAACCCCGATTGGACTGGCAAATGTGGTTCGCAGCACTCGGCTCGTTCAATCACAATCCGTGGTTCATATCGTTGATGCATCGATTGTTGATCAATGATCACAAAGGTTTGAAAGTGGTTGATTGTTTTAGGTTTCGAAAGCCTTTTTACGGACTGTGATATCAACTCGTCTCGCCATTTAGTTCTCCAACTGATGGACATTCACGCCAATCCCTTCATCGACCGACCGCCTCGATACATCCGTGCCCATTTGTATCACTATCATTTCACCAAGCCAAACACGTTAGTTGCCTTGAAGTATCAGACAAATACCTGGTAACGGTCACCTTGTTTACAGGATGAAATGCTGTGAGACATTACGATGTTTACATTTCAGTGCAATCAATTGGTGGCGTCGTGACTGGAAGGAAGAGTACATGCCGACAATTTCGTTGGAGAATTCTGAGATCATTGATTACCTGAAACGTCAAGGCCTGATGCCATATACGGAGAAGCAACCGGTCGCAGACAGGAACCAGTCGATAGCAAGAACACTGGAAGTGATACGGTCGATAGCCGATGGTTACAGTGGTCCGATGTTTGTGTGGGTGATGACGCTGACGGTACTCATTTGTTATGTGTTGTTTAGACGCAAGTAGACTGTGTTTAGCAGACGTTTTGCTATTTTGGAGCCTTTTTTGGCAGTGAATACTGTTTTGCTGCTGGACTGATATCAGAAATATTATACTGTGAATATATGGGGCATAATTTTTCCACGGTTTTTGTCTCCAATGACCAAGCAAGTTTGGTGTCGTCTTGTCTGCTTCCTGTTGTTGTCATGGTCATTCTGTTACTTTTTAAAATAAATTATTTTCAAAGTGGTCAGTATGTCACGAAAAGTACGTACGCAAAAGCACCCCGCATTCTCCCGACCCCACGCACTTCATAAAGTGGTTTCCAGGTCCTAGCTTTATTTGTGCAGCTTTATGCGCTTGGTACGCTGGTAAGATCAAAAACCGAATTCACAACAAATAAATACCAGCTGCGGTTGTTTGCAAATGCTATCCATTGGAGCGAGCGGAAATGCTATAAAGCTCTATGCAGTTGTGTTCCGGCACCACGTAGACATCTGGTGTGCATCGAACATTTACAGTTGTTGCAATATCTGGTGTTGTTTATCTGGCGACAGTTTGTCGGTGAAAAGTTGTGCAAAATGACTGCTGTTCAACATGTACCATGCTGTGCGCTGGCACTGACTTGAATAACGTTTTTGGCTTGTTCTTGTCACAGTACTTACTTGGCTGCCGTTGCTACCAGTGATATCTTGTGACCAAGTATGCACAGTAATGCTTATCACATGCTCAGCACGTGCAACTTTTTATGCACGGGCTGTAGTTTGCCCAGAAAGTAGTGGAAGGCTTGCCAAACATAACTCTGCAAAAGTTTGGGGCAGATTGATTACTACAGCACATGCTGCTGTATAAGTATTCTCAGAGCGATTGGTCGGAAAAAGTTTTTACAGCAAACCGAACAACACTGTTTCTCATCTGCCTTGGTCATGTGGTGTGATTTTAGTTATTTTAATCACTCGATTTCAATGCAGGTCTCAACCAAGTCATTGAACTTTCGACTATGTTTCGGGAAGCCGACTTTGCACCTGCCAAACATAAGGGTTTCTCATTGTGATGCACATTTCAACCAAGCCCTCACCATACCCACAGCCACAGCGTGTTCCAAAAGCACTTGACGTGGGAACACTCTCAAACTTTTCCAAAAATATCCATTGACCTAAATGCGATCACAATCGAATGTCCTCTAAAGTGATGTCATTGGAGTTTATGTGCACATGTGCCCACATCTGACATGAGCATCAGCTCCCAGGCTTTGTGGGTGCAGTACTGCGTATTATGCCCTGCAGGCGTGTTTTCTGTCTCGTTGTTCTTTATGTCCTAGGCGGGTCAGGCGCGTTGTGTGTACTCCCTCTCTGACTCTCACTATACCCAGCTTGCTTGGCTGGCCGCTTGCCTGTATAGTCCAGCCACCAGCTCATGAGACGACTTTTTTTAAAGCTTGCTTGGCCGCATTCAAAAATGCTCCAGATACACGTGTTTTCGCAAACAAAAGAAAGAGATTGGCTGAGGGAGATGATGACAAGTTCCAGCTGGCTGACCTCAATTTGTTGCGTGCTTACGCGAACAGCAGCGTTGTTCAGCACACAAATGTTTTGGGAGTCAAAAGGGAATTTACGCACCGAGTGGAGAGCGTGTTTTTAAAAAAAATACGTGCGTTTCTATCTCTTTCATTTCCGAAATACGTGGAACCGGAACATTGTTGGATCCGCACAAGCCAATTTCAAAAAAGTCGTCTCATGAGTTCGTGGTTGGACTATACGCTTGGTGCTACGTAGATCCGTGCTTACGCTATGCCTATGTGGCTTGCAGCTGGCACGGCACGTGAGCACGCTGGCTGTACGCTGAGCTTATTGTCGCTCTATAGCTGCTTCACCGCTGGAGTGCGCGTAGCCCAATCCTTTATTTACCGGCTGTTCTGTTCACGAGCTCGTTGGAATTTTTTACCACTCACGTGGCTTTCACGACACGTTCCGTTTGGTTAGTGACTTTGACTTTTCGACCACTTATTCACCGGATTTCTTGGTCGGAGCCCCCTGGCTTGCGCGAGCTCAGCAAATGTCTCGAAAACACGTAAACTTTCCGTCATCTATTCAGCGACCGAACGTCAGCGGAACGCTGTTTTGCGCCCGGCTCCGTCTCTGATGCAGCCAAGCCAACTTCTCTTAACTTTGCTTGTGTCCCACTTAGCGCACCCCCATCACCAGAAAGTATGCCCATTTGACATTTTCAGCACTCTGTGCGGTTTTTCACCATGGAACGCTGCGCTCCAGTAGTGGCAGTGGCATACGGAAGACACGGCGGGAGTGCGTTTCAAATCTTGCTGTTTTTAGACAATGTTTTTAATTCTTTTCGGTCGAATGAGTTTGATGTTGTGTGAGACTAAGCTGACACGTTGAATGTACAAGAATTCGAAGTTGAAGTTTTGCACTTGGATATTTTCAGAATTGACGTTGTTCTGCCTCCCGTTCTCTCTGTGCCACTGGAGATAACATTTCCCCCAAAAAATGTATGATTTTTTCATCGCGTGTTCTGTCCGTTATTCCATGTCCGTGGAATTGAAGCACGTGAGCAAGTGCTTGGCTGCTCATGTTTTATTACTCAGTCCTGCGCGCCACTTTTAATCCCCGCTGCCTCATGTGACCTGTCTTGTCCGCAAACTTTTCGTGCTTCGGTGCACTATCTGCTTCTCTTGACGTTTGCCAATGTATTTTTAATGTCACGCCTGCTTCGCCTGTACCCGTCTCGATGCTGGCTGTGAGCCGGTTGATGCCATATGATGTCACACCGAGGTGTACCCTCATATTTGGTATGTCACAGTGCATAATAACTGAGAGGAAGCGGCTTTTCAAAAGCAAAACTTCGTGTATATGGTGTTTTCACAGATTGGAGCAAGGATACAATGCACACTTCGAGTTACCCAGCCGCTACTGGGTATTTACGACGTTAACAGCAAATCGTTGATCAAAATGGGATTGTAAGTTATCCACTATACAGAGGCTTCCACTAAAAAGAGGGAAGGCTAGGTGCCCTTGAAACGTTGAAAGTGTCCAAACTTCGAAGTATACACGTGGGTTGTGGAAGTTGTACATGGTACTAGCATTATCTCACTCAAGTCTCCTCCTCCGTGACAAGAGTAAGCTTCATTCTGATACGTTGTGTTAATCCGAGCTCGCATTTGCATAATCTTATTTTTGATGGAAGCAACCAATTTAAAGCTTAAAAATTTCAAATTCCATAGATTGTGCCGCATGTAATTTAATTAACAACTATTCATTTGCATTCCGAGTCGCAAAAATACCATACATGAGACCCAGTGTGCATGTACCCATGAAGCATTTTGATGCCACAAACCATCGAAGTCGATCTCCGTCCGTCCAATCACGCAGTGTGGCCGTGTGACCAAACCCCAGTCGGTGTTCCATGTGCCCACATGCATTCAAAGCCGCGGCTCTCGTGTGCACTGGAACATTATGAGCCCACTTTCGTCAAGCTGTTTTCTTTCTTTGTGAAAAGGTCTGCCTCTCTGTGGTCTGTGTACAGTATGGGGGCTTTGATCCCTGCGCAGCAGACACACACGCACGCACATTACGATGTAGGTATTTGGGAGTTTTGATTTGCTGACAAGCACAGAGTTGTTTTATTTATCCTCATTTCTCTCGTCTTCTCACGTGACTTGGTCGCGTGTGTGCCATCGCATGCACTTTGCAGCTGCAGCACACGCAAGCAATGAGAGCCCAACGCAGCAACAGATGCACGTGCTTTACATGTGAGGTCAACTTTGAGTCTTTGACTCAGAGAGAGACTCAAAACTCAGTTTTGTTGCTGGCCTGTGCTGTGTTGATTGGCTGGTGAAATGAGACATAAGCGAGTTTCTTTGTGGCATATGTTGTTTTGGAGTCCACAGGCACAAGACAAGCTCAGCACAGAGTGCTGCAACATAAATTTTAGCAGAGCCAAGAGCCGGTGGCCAACCAACTCCAAACGCATAGTTTGCACGAGTTCAAAACGTTGTTGTTTTGTGCTGGTGCAGTGTTCGGTTCTGCCAAAGTATCTGCTCAATAGATATCTTCCGTCATTGCTCTTGCTTTTGATACTAACGTTCCTCCAATACTGGTTTTCAGTAATTTCCGAACAGCAAATTTTCAACGAAACCCCTGACAAAAATCATTAATCAATATTGTTGAGTGAAAATGGTGGCGAATTATCCCGAAGGCAGCACACTGGTCGAGGCGCTGCAGAATGAGTGCGAGTCTGCGACCGAAATCGACGATTCGGCTTCAGACTGGGACCCGGATCTGAACAGCGAACTGCCATCTTTTACGGATTTCTTTCGAAGGTGTGCATTGCTCTCCGTTTCACTTTTTTCAACATTTATCGCTTCCAAGTGCTTGTATTCCAGTTACGAAATATAATTGGCAAGAGCACAGCAGATGTTTCACAGTAGCTATCACAGGCAAGGATTGCGCACCCATCCAAATATGCAGTGTGACCCATGACCCCTCCTTCCCTTCAGACCATACAACGCTCGTTATGACCATCTGCACGAACGACAGAGACTGGCTGCATCCACCGGTCTGTACGCACCTGAGATGGAGACGGACGCTTGTGGTGTGGGCTTTGTGGCCAGCATCAATGGGGAGGCATCGCATAGAGTCCGTTTGGCTTTCGCCCCTCGTTAATTGTATTGTGTCACTCAAAGTTCCAGTTTGCTATTTGACCACATTTTCATGACGAACGGCACTGGTCAAATTGGTGATCTTATCGCATCTGTCTTGGTCACATCAAACATTGGAATTCATGTTTCGAAGTTTATAGACGCTGCGACCAACGCGACCAAGGAAAACCAGATCCGATCACAAATATTTTTTCATAAAATAATATTGGACAAAAAATCCAATCCATCCGCTTACAGATCCTACGTGACGCGCAATACATGTTGGAGCACATGGTGCATCGTGGTGCCGTTGCGTGTGACAATGACAGTGGGGACGGCGCTGGCATCATGTGTGGCATACCTGACAAGTTGTATCGCAGGGAATTGGCGTGAGTGGTGACACATACATGTACATAGCTTGCTTTTCTGAAACACTGTCGTTCCCAACGCTGTTGGTCATTTGATTTGATACATCGGTACTGGTGAGTTTGAGTAATGTGGCGTGGATTTATGATCGTCTTGCAGTCAATCCTGCTATGACAGACAGATAGTAGCATCACGTGACCCGATAGAGGTGAATTCTTGCAACCGACAGTCTCTTTATGTGTCCTAACTTCTAAAACGTTGCAGCAATTTCAACATCACGCTACCGGAACTGGGCAAGTACGCAACGGGCATCTTCTTCCTGGACTCCGAGACATACAAACAGGCGAAAGAGAGCATGAAGGAATTGGCGAAAGGCTGTGGACTGAAAGTGATCTGTTGGCGAAAACCTCCCGTCGATTCCACGCAGATTGGGCAGGAGGCACGCAAGACCGAACCATTCATTAGACAGGTTGGCGTTCATGACATGTGATGTCTCAAAGTTTGGCCGATTCGCTGATGCAAAATAATTGGCACCCTGTAGTTTCACATGTTGCTCTAGCAATTCATGCATGAACTGATTTATATTACCGACGTTATCATACCCATTCCTTAACTTCTGGAGTTATTTCGTCAAAGAGTCCTATTTCAAATTTCCGACGTTGAATTCAAACTTTCATGACAAATGTGTCTGTCGATTTGCAGATTTTCTTGACGGGCGAGTTCAGCGACGATGACGCCTTTGAGCGCAGTTTGTACATGTTGCGCAAACAGGCCTCGCACATCATACCACGACAGGGCATCGCCTGCTATGTGTGCTCGCTGTCCAGGGCTACTATTGTCTACAAGGTATACATGTAGTCGCTCACTGTTTATTATCTCACAACCATGGTCACTTTTCAATTTTTGTATTCATAACAGCATGAATAAACGTTCACTTTCAGGGTCAATTCACGTCCTATCAACTGTGGAACTACTACGGCGATCTGAAGAACGAAATGTTCGAGACGCATCTGGGTTTGGTCCACAGTCGATTCTCGACCAACACCTTCCCCAGTTGGGAACGATCACAGCCGAATCGGTTAGGCGACTGTCGAGGGGCAGACAGATTGTTGCACATGACATGATAACAAGGAACAGACCTGTAAATGGCAAAAAAGCCCCATCACTGTTTATTTCGGTGGGACGCCTGGGAATTTCGGGAAAAGATTGTCAAAATTGTTTTCCTGGCACTCTTGGGGCGATGCTAGGGCTTGCGCTAACATCAGGCAGGCGTACTCTCAGCCTACCCGTGCATTCTATCGTGAAATCCAACATTTCTGTTTACTTTCCCACAAGGGAACTTGAACTGTCCAATCTGTCCGAACATGGCTTAGGTGTCACATATTTCGCTGACCAAATGTTTCATTGTACTTTGCAGTATGTTGGCGCACAACGGCGAGATCAATACATTGCGAGGCAACATCAATCTGATGCGTGCACGTGAGGGCGTCATGTCTTCGTCAAAGTACGGCGCCGATCTGCAGAAACTCTACCCAGTCGTCGAGGAGTCCCTTTCGGATTCTGGCTGTCTGGATTGTGTGCTCGAATTCTTGGTCAAAGCTGGTGGACGCGAACTGCCTGAGGTTTGAATGTGCCTGTCTGCTGATCGGCTGGGTTGGTCACGTGACTGTTTTGAATGTCTAGATTTGTTGATGGCACATACTCCGACTGACGTAGAATTTGTTCCCAGATAGCTAGTGAACAACGTTTACACTGGTCAAAATCAGTACGCATGGGCACCGTCAGTCTCGAAATATCGTCAACAATGTGACCAAAACAGATCTGATCAATGAGTTCAATATGAATGCCGGTGTCACCGGTTATTTCCATGATTGTTCAAGTGCATTGATAACTAATTTCTTTTCCATTGCATTTAGGCTGCTATCACAATGGTACCTGAAGCATGGGAAAAGGACCAACACATGAACCTTGAGAAGAAGGCATTCTACAATTGGAGCGCCATGGCCATGGAGCCGTGGGATGGTCCTGGTTAGATGACCTAACACTTGTTTTCTGGTGATCTAGACAGTTGTTGTAACATATGACTATTCTGCGTGTGATAATCAGTATCACGCTGGTTGAACAGAGTAGTGAAAGTGATCCACATTGAATGGCACTCCCGTAAACCAGCGGCCAATGCCCATTTTTGGTTCCCCGGTTCTGCCTGCTTTGTCAGATAAGTTGTGCCCAAAGTCATCGTCAGTGCGAGTCAACGAGATGGTCATGTGATCCTGAGAAGATGAAACAATCTCCCCAAATCGACATCTTTGTTGCAGCACTACTCACATTCAGCGACGGACGCTACATTGGAGCGATCCTTGACCGAAACGGCCTGCGTCCAGCGCGTTACTATCTGAGTGACGACAACGTGCTCTATATGAGCAGTGAGACGGGCGTGTCACATCTGGAGTCGAACAAAATCACACAGAAGGTCGGTCGATCGCTGATGTTTCATTTTTTGTATCTGTTGATTTTCATGGCCTTGATCTTACTCTCATTCTTATGTGCGTATCGTGGTGCTGAATACACTGCAACTCATGCATGAACCATCAACCACTACCTGGTATGTACTTCATTCTTTTGTTGCACAACAGTTATTTCTCCGTGAAGCAATCTTGTATCGAAATTACACACAGAGCAAAGAATGGAACCAAAAACAGAATAATGATGGACCCACGTACTTGATGACTCACACTCAACGTTTCAATTGTATTTCATAGAATTTGCTTACAATAGGTATAGATCTACTGTAGGTCTTTACTGCGGTCTCGCAAGCAAAAGAAAGCGATGACTTAAAAATACATGGATATCTGAGCAGAAAGAAGAGTAACAATGTCGTAAACTAAACATGTATGGAAATAAATAAAGTTCTGAAAGCCAGGACTAACGCAGTTTTTGATATCGCCCGACCATGCCCCTGAACGTCTCACTTTAGCAACACGAGCGCTCTACCCTTCTTGTGCTTCTTTTTGTCACCTGCTGCGTCAAAGACCAACATTTTGTCATAGGGCACCGAGAAGAAGCCTCTTTTGCCCAGTCTGCCCAAAAGCTTGTTCCTAATTTTATTCAGTTGCTGCATATCACGTTTGTAATAGACTGAATACGCCAAATCCGTCAAATCCGGGAAATTCTGTGTTCGTTTCCCTCCTAGCCGACGATGTTGGTAATCCATGAATTGGCGTATCGCCTCTGCCCGGCTCAATGTCTCCAACTGGTCTCTCTTACCGAACACGGCAACGCCACCTAGTAGCAACAAAGTTGGCCCTCCCCTTCGACGTCTTTGCTCAACTGTCATCAACATCGCCCCATCCCTTGGCGTGGCGAGCACAATGGGCGCGCGCTTGCCAATTCCTGTACCGAGCTTCCCCCTGTTCATTCTATCGATCACCTCGAGCTCCAGGTCGCTCAGATGTCGTTTCCCGAGGGGTCCCAGCATGCGCATGTCATCAGCATTTACCATTTCACCTGCGCGTTTGCCAAGCCAATCGGCCCTTGAACTAATAAGCTCTTTCCAATCCTCGTATCTACTGTCTACGCTGTCTCTTCGTTCATCCCTAACGATTGGTCGCCCCCATTGCAGCCCCAAAGCGCGTTTGCCGAATCTCAGGTAGTTGTTGTCATCAAGGGGCACTCCGATCGACAACGCTCTCTTTAACAGAAGCTCGTCATAAACATCGCTTCGCTTGCCAATGCCCATACCGGCTAGTGCTTTCAAGCGTCGCTTGCCCGCAATTCGTGCCGTTTGGCGGATACTAAATGGCCGCTTTCCCGCATTCATCATCAGGGGAAGACTGCGTGAGGTTCGCCATTGGCGGTCGGTCGGCACCAGGGCGAGGGCATCAGCTCGCAGCGGGGGTCTACGTTGGGCACTGTAATTTTATCGATATCGATGATCATACTGGATTCGAAAGTCTGTCATGGGACTGACAAAAATAAAAAATAGAAAAAATCCCAACCTCAACAACGCGTCATCGAAGCTGTCCAACGCCGGACTAGCGTAGTAGTACTTGGCCATGGACGATCGATGTCGTTTCCCATATGGCACAAATCGTCCAGCATTGACGGGCAGCAACAAGATTCGCTTAATCGGAGAACTGCAAGCGAAACAGATTGCATCCATGCAATTAGGGTGGAACTCAGCTCAAACGTTAGATCAGAAAAATCCTGCAATGGTCATTTTGGCTTGTAAGCGAAGACTCAAAAGTTTCGACTTGGAAACTCTTTTATCTCAAATCGCAGAGTTCGTAGACAAAACTTAGTCACGATCACTTTTTGAGTTAGCCTGCTTATGAACCAACGTTTCTGGTTTGAAACGTCCCAGGCGACTGAACCAATAACTATTTGATATCGATGCCTGGGCCGTGGTGGAGCATTGGAGCATTAGGTAGAACACGGGAAGCACGATCAGGCAGGCAAATTTGGTACCCATGACTCTCGCTGATATGGTTGGATAGGCTTTGCGTGGATTGTCTGAAATCTATATGCGCATAGATACTACATGTAAGATTAATACTCGATTCCGGTAGAAAAAGTTTGCAAGTGAAACGTCAAATGCCACTCTGTTTTATAGCGCAGTGATTGGGCGTGGCGTGGTCAAATAAGATTCGAAATCCGCCGGAGTCTCTCATGTCTACTAATTGCGCTGTCACTTTGAACTATATATACGCTCTTGCTTTGAGGCAAGCAAAAAAATCCGGAAACAAAACCCACACAAGTCGGTAGGAATACAAACCTACACAAACATTGAAGAGATTCCATGTGCCTGTTCACGACAAAGCCTTCAGGGTTATTGTACACAGCACATAACCTCAAACACGCTAATCATCACGACCTTGCTCGTATGGGCGTTAAAGCCACCAGGATTTAGTTTGTGTTGAAGCTTCGGCGGTTTCTGATACCGTAAGTGAACCCCATAACCCCGCCCTTAATTATTGTTTTGGTAATAATTACCGCATCCGCTGTTGCGCAGGCATGGACCTGAACATAAACAAACTCCAAAGCGCTGGGCCCTTCATCAAAAATCCGACAGTATGTATGTACAGTATGTATATGTATGTGTGTGTCTGTGCTTCTGGACAAAAAACGGGAATGGTACATACATACATACATCTGGCGAAGATGAAAAATACATGCAACTGCGTATACAACATTAAAATCATCAAAAGCAGTTGGTTTGCGTCAGAAAAACTCGCGGCTGAAGGAGTTTTTTTGACATTAGCTCACTCAGATAATTGTCTTTTTGTCAATTTCAGGCCAAAACACGAAGGTATTTACGATAGTCGTGAAATCCCATGTCTAGTCTTTCCAGTTGACTAATATACCGCGTCATATTACATATACTTCCGCACAACTTTTCTTGTTTTATTTGCTGTTAAAGTCCAACATCAGCTGAGGCGATTTACCATTTTTTGTTCAAGAACGCATGAACATAATCAACCTTACCGGATCAACACGAATTCCAATTCCTTGCTGTATAACATAATCCTAAATTGTACGAAGAAAATAGAGCAACATTAACTTTATTAATTAAAAGTAAACGCGCGAATCAGCGTCCAGAGGAGAGATACATACGTACAGTACATAGTCAACGCACCATCCTCAACGCAAAATGGGTCTGACCAGGAAGATCTCTGTCAAAGCTGGTCTATGTGCCAGTATTGGGCCTTCCGATAGAGCATTGTCAAATGAAACATCATCTAATCCCGTGCCGAGGTCAACATTTTCGAGTTGCCCCACGGGGTGTTGACCACCATTTCGTTTGCCGAATCTGACCATCACCGGATTGGCCCGTCGCCGCCCGATGCGCAGAATGACCGGCCAGGGACGGGGCTGGTGCGAAGTCACACCAGTTGATCGACCCAATCGCACCAACACTGGTTCGGACACGCGCTTGCCCAGACGCACCAGCACTGGCTGACTGCTGCCTGTAATCGGGAAGAGTGCAGCTTGTGGGCACTTTCTCCTCAATAGAATATTGACGCATATTGTAGAAAAATTACAGCTCAATACTCATCTGCACAGAATGTCAAAAGCGTGCTTTGGAATATGTTATGTACCACAACTTCAATTTGATCCGCACAGTTATATACATATAGTGGTTCATCCAACCGTTTGCTTTCCCCGTTTGACACTATTTAGTGGACCAAGTGCTTGGCACGGTTCAGTCAGCCAACGACACAACTGATCTCAGCGAACGCGTGTTATTGAGGGTTCGAACAAGCTAAGCTAAGCTTGAAACCTACCTCATTTAAAAAACTTTTTCAACTTGAGGAATTAACACTAACGTTTATCGATAATTCCAAGTGGATCCTCTATTGTGTTAGCATCATAGTCCCCAATTGACGTATCTAAATCGGCACGTTTCCCAAATCTGACCATGTATGGCTGCGGTCGTTTCAGGTTACGAAGGTATGTCGCATCACCTTGACAGCTCAGGGACACTATTAATACACATGTCACGGGTATCAGGGCTAATTGTTTGTGCATTATTGGGTGGAATTTATAAACTGGCACCTGGAATTAAAAGATTAAGGTTTGCAACAATCTTGACTTTGAACCGAAATTTTTGCGTGGCCAGTGCCACAACGAAACGAAAAAAAATGAAAAATACACAATCATATAATATATATCTGATACCAACTGAGGTGTGGATTTGAGCATTTTGCAGTCAATGCTCTTGAACACGACACTCCTGGGAATGGCGTTTTTCTAACGAAATGTTTGCTCCCATCTCCCACACACATTCGTGACTTCTTAGTATTTGACAATGCGCTGGTCAAATCAGGCGTACATGTTCTGCATCGAAGCTTAAAGGACCTCTTCCTTGTTTGGAACTGCATGGAGAAACACTATTGCGAAACCTGAATCGGTGCTGCTGTTTCTTTAGCGGTTCCTTAATTGAACGCAAATACCCACCAGGAGCACTTGTACCAAACTGGTGACGGAATAAATTTGTGAACCACAACAGTGCGAAACGGAGTAGGTTGTCGTCACTGTGCATGTGGCTGACATTTAAGTCGAGACACAAAAATTTGTAACCATAAGAGTTTGTTGTCAGGAAGATTCTGAAAAAGGACCATATTCAGTACCACATATGGATTCTCGCCCTCATCCATAGGACACTTTAATTTTCCAGTCCAGGGTTTCTATTTTTTCAGACATCACTTAATAGTGGGCTTCAGGGCTTCCGTGATATCAACTGTACGAACGTACAGTAATAGGCTTGAAATTTGTTAGGTAACGCACTGTGTTGCATCCATGGTTAAGGGTGGCATTCCTTGCGTCCGGGCCCCACTTGAGTCTCGTTGTGTACGCTACCAAAAACATTTCATTGGAGGGGCCTAAAGTCAGCCAGGGAAATTAGTAACCGTGGGCAAAGTAACAACTCTCACGCACAAAATTCAATAGTTATACGCATAGTAAATAGTCATGATCGCGGCAGCGATACTTCCGTGTGGTGTGGTACCTACATGGAGGTATACCACGCGTACACATTAAGTATACGCGAGGTATCGACCCCCAAAGTCAAACAGAGTTTCCCCCGACCAAAAGATAAAACCCGTCACTCAGGCGTGAGCCAAATTTTTCGTAGTTGCGCGGTCTTGTAGCTTATCATTTTGTCGTTAGCACAACGTAGTAAACAGTAGTAAATAACACTACTCGTGTCCGTGGAATAAACAAACATGGGAAGTTACAAATTATACCTTTCTAAAATTAGACCATGAAATGTCATGTTAAAGATTAAGGAATGACAGTTCCAGCAGACTGCACTGAGCCGCTGTTTGGGGAGTGGGTGGCGGTTTGTGCCCCGTTAGTTTGTGCAGAATGATTGACTGCGGGATTAGAATGAGATCAAATCTTCCGAGTTCTTCGCTTTGATGCAGTGATTGAATTCCTCTGCCTTGCGGAACGCATCGGTCACATGGACTTCGGCTTGCATGACTGATATCAGTATCAACAACATATAAATAAAAAATTTCAAACGCTAAATTTTAATGCTCGTTTTTTGACCGGGACAACGCTTCAGCTCACACGAAATGTGAAATGAAAAAGAATGCCAAACATCACGACAACTTTGTGAAGTGAGGTGCCGGTGTTGCGATCAGGTGCGACGGGGTTGACTAATTGAATTGCTACTACATTGAATTCAGATCGAGTGATGAAATGTTGGTATATAGTGCACGTCTGTGGCTTGTTGTTGGACTTGATCGCCTACAAGACAACGGACATTTGTATGATCAGTCCCACCAATCATAAGACAGCATCACATGACCTACAAACAGATGAGGTCACCAAGTTTTAAATCGGTCTGTTATTCTGTACCCTGTTTCTTGCGTCAATCTACTATGCAGCTGAATATGATTTAGTGATATTTCATAGATTGTGGTTTGCAAAAGATATTAGGTTGACGCAAAATGGGAAAAGCACGATTTGGATATCCACCCACATAAAGCAGCATTGTTTATCGACAACTAATTATACGTCACGGTCATTAGTTATTAGCGGATGTTTCCACCCCTGACCTCAGGATAGCCCACTGTGATTGTTTGTACGCAGTGACAGTTCCTGTCTCCAAATAATTGTACCAAGGCTACTATGACGTGAGAGCGACAAACTTCTGGTGCCTCGGTGTTGTCTGCATGCCGTGAACTTTTGCTTGCATCTTCGGCAAAGAATGAGCATCATGCGCTCAGTATTCTGGTTAACTACAACCATCTTTCAACCTGTGGTGCATCATGACACCGGAACTGCCGTCACAAAGACTGGTAAAAAACGTTTCCAGACAGTTCGGTTTTTGCGATGTGTATGTGTAGTTTAATGTGGTTCCATTTCGCCCCGCATTTCAACTGGACATTTGCAAAATCGAGTTAATGAACCTTGGTGTCAGTAGGCTTGGATCTATTACGACAGTGTTTGTGTGTTGGAAGTGCCGCTCGCAACCTACACCTAAATGCCATAACGAAGGGGTGGTCTGGTTCATCTAAATTTGACATATCATGAGTGCCATTTCAAGTTTGTGCGACCATGGACCACTGTTTCAAAAACATTATGCCTTGTGAATATTCGCGGTTTTAGTGCAGTTTTGTTTTTGGACTGTGCAATCAACGTTAATTTTGATATATTTTGAAAAAAATGCAATATACAGTATGTATATACCAGCAATGAAATATCGTAACAAATACAAGTAAAGGAGGCTCACTGAGCCAAGTAGGAAACATATACGAAACAAAGCATATGATGGCAATAGCCCGTTATATCTACAAAATTACTCGCGACCAAACTATAAAAGCATGAAAAATAAGTGCTATAACAAATAGACTTGACAACTAAACAAAACAAAAAGAGTGTCACTTGACCAAAATAAACAATGCACATGATCCGTAGGTTTTGAGAAACTGTAACTTTACAAATTCATTCAAGATAGAAGTGTTCTCTCATTGTCCCGTTCCTGCTGTCTGCTTTTCACCAGTGTGGCAATGTACCGCTGCAAGGATATCAGTGGCTTATTCGGCCGGTTCCACGCCCGCTTTTTGTGTTCGCGAATACTCACGGCCTTGCCATCCGACCAGCCATGAACGTTTGGCCTCCTCATTGCATCGCAATTGACATGACCAGTGGCTGAGATGAGAAGTATTGATGCCAGAACGCAGACCAGTATGCATGCCTGATGTTTCATTTTCGTCAATTTTCAGCTTTTATGTATTTTTTAATCTGAAATAGTATAAAGTACGCAGGTGATGTCGACCAGTTCAACTGCGGTTGTAATAGAGGGAACGGCTCTACGCAAACAGTAATTTTAATGGTGCAGCAGAGCACATGCTTAGAAGATTACGAACATTGTTCCCAGCTATCGCAGAAAAACGAAGACCCCATGGTGCGACCTGCAGCTGAAGCTAATCATCATAATTCAAGGGCTGGGTTGCTTTGAGGACTACACTGAAGCAAAAAATACCCATGATGATACATAACTCTTTTCACAATCAATTATTGTCGACTAGAAGTCGCAGAATCCTATACTTTAGAACAGATGATAAATCTTATTTACGAAATATTTCATCGGTTGAAACAACAACCACAGTTACCTATGCAGGGGCTTAGGGTGGAATTCGCGAAACGGTTGAGTGGAGAGTCGAGTGGAACGTCCAGTGGAAAGTTCAGTGGGAAGTTCAGAGAAGATTTGACTAGAAAGTTCGGTAGAATGGTTGCGGTAGCGGTGTACTCCGCCCAACTTTCCACTTTGAGCTCTCCACTCCACTGTTTCGTGAATTCCAGCCATACTGTATATGTGTACTGCAGTTGTTTAGCTATTGACTATCTATACTGAATAATAAACTATGTTTTCACGCCACAGATGGGATGGGATGGGTTAATTGATTATGATGTGGATATATCGTGGACTTTTTAAGGTAATGCAAATTAACTGCAAATTGTAGTTTAAGACATCTGTACAGTTCACTTTTCTGATCTCGCAACGGAAATTTTTACCACAGAACGTCGCAAACGATGCCTTTTACCTGATGCGAAATCTGTTCGTTTGTTCTTCAGGGGATTGGCCCACGCCAAAATGTCCAAAGTCTAAATTTAGCACCATAGACTTTATCATCGAATATTCCCTCTGTGTTTACTGATCGTTGTGGAAAATGATGACGCAACTCATGTCCAAACGATACCTCGTGCCCAATTTGTTTGTAATCACGAGGACATAAATAAGTGGCACCTTAGGGAAGATTGTAGATAGCTAGTGACGTCTGTTTTCTTTTATGCTTTCTCTACAATATAGTACATTTGAGATCAAGTCGGAACAACGCAGGGCTACTATGTATGTATAGTCCAGCCATGAACTCATGAGACGACTTATTTTGAAGTTGACTTGAACGGATCCAATAATGTTCCGGTTCCACGTATTTCGGAAATAAAAGAAAGAGAGAAACGCATGTATTTTTAAAAACACGCTCTCCACCTCGGTGCGTAAATTCCTTTTGACTCCCAAAACATTTGTGTGTTAAACGACATTGCTGTTCGCGTAACCAACAAATTGAGGTCAGCCAGCTGGAACTTGTCATCATCTCTCTCGGCCCAATCTCTGTTTTGTTTGCGAAAACACGTGTAACCAGAGCATTTTTGAGTCTGGCCAAGCAAGCTTTAAAAAGAGTCGTCTCATGAGCTCGTGATTGGACTATACATATATTTTTACCTGTTGTGTATTTTTGGCAATTTTTTCAAGGTCTTAAAACAGACAGTCATGTCCCAAATTGGCCGCCAAGGGGCTTGACTACATAATTGTTTGGTCGTCAACTAAAATCGTCGATTGTGGTCTTCAACTCAGGACAGGACGCTTGTGCCCATGTACCAGTGGCGTGTGTTTGATACCGCGACGACATACAGACTAAAGCAACCCCAAATGAGCGCGAGAATTTATGTTTGCATACACATGAGATTCGCGGCAAAATATGCAGCCTTTTACACACTAGCGACGATCGAAGTCGACTATACTTTACAGTCAGGTCTGGGTTGATGACGAGAGTTGACTATCTGAGTTGATGACATGAATATGAGTCGGGGGCTTAGTCGAACTTTTCGGTATAGTGGTGGGGGCGTTGAAATATTAAGGCACATGCTCTGTGGTGATTTGTGCAGCAGCGCAGATACCACGCACTCACGTTTTCCGTTTCGGATCCCATTTCGTTTATGTGCCCGTGTGGGTGGGTGTGGGTGACAAAATGAGCATCCATGCGTGCATAGTACTTGAGTGGGTTTGAAAACGCACTGGATGAATCATTAATCACTCGTTGTTTATGGAGAAAATGATCGCTAAATAAATTTACAGAATGTCTAAGAATGAGATACAGTGCAAAGAGTCAGCCAAAATCTCATCAACTTGAGAAACAATAATAACATATTTCATTGCGATCTTGTTGGTGTCTGGTTGCTGTCTGAGATGATTAAGTCCACATAACTCGATTGTTTGCGTCTAGAACTATTGCCAAAAATAGATAAAAAATATTCAATCACCAGGCACGTGGCTCCAGACGCAATCAGGTTACTGTGCTATACCTAATCTCAAGTTTCCCCTTTCTACTTCAGGGTCGACTGCGTCCCGGGCGCATGTTGCTGGTTGACACACAGGCCAAAGTGTTTGTGAAAGACGAAGAACTCAAATTGGAGATCGCCCGCAAACGTCCGTGTCGAAAATGGTTGCGCTCACAAGTGCTGCACATTGATCAACTGCATCGCGACTATCAGGTGTGAACAACAACAAGTGACTAATTGGAACGTAGTTAACGCATGGTCCTGCCTGAACAGTCTGTCCAAGACCAATGGCATCAATTACAACACATTAATCAGCTCAAGTACACAGACAGACAAAACGAACCACAAGATTTGCTCATTGGCGGATTAATTCAGGGATCAGCAGGTGAAAAAGTGCTGAAAAAGCATAAGAGCGGCTTGACTGAATTGCACTCTCGAATGCAGCAAGAGAGAGGCGAGAAGAAAGCTTTTGGTTTGTTGGTGGGCTAGAAATGTCAGCTGAAAGTTCAAAGTCTGAAAACGTGTGCCAGCGGTCCAAGATGGTGCCCCGCTGAGTCGTGAACTTTCAAATCCCGGATGAGAGAGGTCATGCTTAGAAATGAATCAGAGGTGCATTTCCGGCGTGCAGGCTATGTACGTTTCCACGCAATAACAAATCGGAAATTATAAGAAGGCACAAAGTAAAACTGCTGAATTGCTTGTCCGAAATCGGAAACCCCTAAATTTTCCCTGATTTTCAGGTGAAATTCGGATTATTGACCTACGAACACCTGATCAGTCGCGAGATCCAAGGTCAGAACTTCGATGACGAAGAAGAAGGACTGCATGCCGATCGACGATTGACCATGTTTGGCTACACTCATGACACGTTTGGCATGTTGATCATGCCCATGATCAGGGACAAGTTCGTTGCTGTAGTGTTTGTTGTTTATTGGCTGCGTGCCAACAACATTACCGTCTGTAATTATAGCTCTAGTTACATGTAGTCACATGATCGGGAGCAGTCATTTTAGGTATTGAGGAACAAACTGTTGGTCACTTGAGGGTCACTGGATACGGACGGAGAGTAAAGTATACAGTGTATACGACGTATTGAATGAATTGTCCCACCCGGTCTTGTAACTTTGCTTCTATCACTAATTTATGTGCATGATTTTATGCGTCACTGAGAGCAATAAACCAAACCAACCAACGTATTGAATGAGCATAAATTACAAAGATCAGCATGCATCGATTGTTGAAGTCAGCTGTGGGGATTTATTGGGACAGAGATGAACCTTCGTTGAACATGTTGGCTTCACTTGTAAAGTGTTACGTATGAACATCACATTCAACAGCAGCAAAAGTCATTCACAGATTTTCCATTTCTGCTTGATTTTTCAGGAAAGAGGCGTTGGGTTCGATGGGCAATGATGCTGCTCTCGCGTGTCTGTCCGAGTACGATCCGAATCTGTTCAGTTACTTCCAGCAATTGTTCGCTCAGGTACTAGAAGTACATCACGTACAGCTACACGTAGCCAAAGACCATGAGTAAGCCCGTGTCACCACGGACAAAAAAAATGGGGATCGAACAATTTTTAAGCGCCACCTACAAAAAGATATGTATAGATGCGTGTGGCCAAGCTCAAGCTCCATCCGTTGTCATAGCAGTTAACGTTGTCCGCTTTCATAGATGTTCGGTGCATCAGGACATCGTCAGTGCGAATGCACCTGATGGCCATGTGACCTACCTTCAGGTGACCAATCCCCCGATTGACCCGTTCCGCGAGCAAGTGATCATGTCGCTGGCTTGTGCCATCGGGCCAGAGGCCAACATTCTCGAACCCTCTGCCGAACAATGCAGACGACTGTTCCTTGAACAACCACTGTTGTCATTGATGGACATGGAGGTGTTGAAACGCACCAATTACAAGGGATGGAAGGTACGAGACTGGAAGAAAATTTCCAAGTCTGCAATAGGATTACTGTCAACCTGACAGGCACAGCAATAAAGGAAGATTGTAAGTAATCAGAAAACTCACAGCTCTGTCTGAGCCTAAGTCCGAGGATAAAATGTTTGATGGGCGGCATATTCTCGGACACTGAGCAGTTCCCAAATACTGTGTTGAAAACACAACCACCACATCGTGTGGCTGTGATTATCATGCAATAAAATGCCAAATGCACAACACTGGTCGAAGGACGACCCTTAGATTTTCCCAATTGCAGACCAAAGTGATCGACATAGTCTACCCGCGTGCACACAAAGAACGCGGTCTGCTGCCAGCACTGGATCGTGTCTGTGCCGAAGCGTGTGCGGCTGCGTTGGATGGCTATCAGTTGATTGTGTTGTCCGACAGAAATGTGTCACGCGACTATGTACCTGTCAGGTTGGTGCACGTGCGCGCAGCTCAGTCGTCTAGTGCGTATTTGACGGGTTCGAGACCCATACGGCGACTATAAACCACATGTGTGTTCTTTCTAGCTCTCTTCTCGTGATCGGTGGTGTGCACCAGTATCTGATCCGACAACGTCAACGTATGAAGGCAAGAAACATAACATAACGATGATTTTCTCTTTCTTATTATTTTTCACGAATCGAAATATCGACAAAATATTTTTCAGGTCGGTCTGATCATCGAAACGGGCGAGGCCAAGGTTGTGCATGATTTCTGCGTGCTGCTGGGTTTCGGTGCTGACGCGATTTGTCCGTATCTCGTCTACGAAACCGTGTACCGATTGAGAAAAATAAATTTGATCGATAGGTTGGTAGAATTCTGAATAGTTGATATTTCGTAACTTATAAAGGTTGACACAAATGTTCATGGTTCATTTTCAGTCACATAACCGACGACGTCATATACGAGGGTTATCGTGACGCGTGCATGCGCGGTATTTGCAAGGTCATGGCCAAAATGGGCATCAGCACATTACATAGTTATAAAGTTGGTCTTTCGCCAGCTGTTTATATTTCTTACAATTATGATGAAAGACTCTTTGACCTACAGGGCGCGCAAATCTTCGAAATTGTCGGTCTCGGTCCGGAAGTGGTGAACAAATGTTTCACCAACACCGTGAGTCGATTGGGCGGGGCGACATTCGACATTCTGGCAAAGGAATCGCTTCGGTGGGTGAACTTCCGATACATCTTGTTGACCAAGGGAATGGTAGTTAATGATCGACCTTCCCATTGACTTTATCTAGTTTGCTTTAGATACCACCAAAGGACTCCAAAAAGAACTATGTTCTAAAAAAACATTAACCAAATGAAACATCACCTACACAGGCGTCATTTCTTCGCGTACACGCGTCGTGATGGTGACAATGTGTGCTTGGTAACACCCGGGTTCTTCATGTACCGGCAGGGCGGTGAAAAGCACATCAACGAACCAAAATCGGTGGCGAAAATGCAGGTGAACAATTTACATTGCGTGTGTAACCTCGACGCTGGAACATTGCGCTTCTCGTTCAAAAAAACACCACTATATAAAAGCCAATTTGATCTGAATTCTTGTGGTGCACTGGGCACCTTTGACAAAACGCTGATGTTTTACGCGTGCTTTATAAGCACAGCTGGCAGTTGTGACGGCGAAAATGTTTCGCATTTTTTGGTGAGTGCTGTCCTTTTTGAACAGCCTCTAAGTTGGCAGGGAACATTTGTATGAATAAAAGTAAGGGTTTCTTCAACAGTTTGGTTTCTGTTGTTGTCCCAATAATTTATTATTTCAGGAAGAGATTCGTTGGTATTAGCAGTTATTTTACTTTATGACCTCATGCAATCGATTAAACATTTCCGAGCGAAAAGCGCCAAATATTTTAGTGCATTGTGGTGGTCACCATAAGCAGATCACATCACTTTTAAAAGTTCACATGCAAAATGAAAATAGTTTTCATAAAATTTGATCGTACCTCAAAACATTTCATCAATATAACTATAGCCCAAAGCAACCCCAGTTTCCCCAAATTGTTAGGCAGCGGCGCGCCTAAACGACAGCAAATCATACCAAGAGTTCGCTGAGGCATCGACTCTGGCCAATCGCTGGTGCACATTGAGAGGACAGCTGGAGATCAAGACTGCACCCTCGTTAATCATACCTGTCGATGAGGTCGAATCAGCTGCCACCATTGTCAAACGATTTGTCACTGGTTGGGGGGATTTGAGATTTGTTAGGCGTATTAGTATGCCGACTATTTTGAGATCATCCCTACCATAAATTTAAACGTGTTCCACTTTATTCTCAACCAATTACACTCACACAGGTGCAATGAGTTTCGGTTCGATCTCATGGGAAGCACACACAACGTTGGCGATCGCTATGAATCGAATTGGCGCCAAGTCGAACACGGGCGAGGGTGGGGAGAAACCGGAACGATACAACGAAAAACAGACGCCTGAGAATAATATGCGATCAGCGATCAAACAGGTGATTGGTCAGTTGATTGATTGGTTAATCATCAAACCACTTTTCCCTGAATCATCAAGGTGGCCAGTGGTCGTTTCGGTGTGACATCATCGTACCTGGCCCATGCCGATGAACTGCAGATCAAAATGGCACAGGGCGCCAAGCCAGGCGAAGGTGGCGAACTGCCTGGATACAAGGTCAGTATGGAATTGGGTATATTGCTGTTGATATCTGACCGTTTTTTTCATGATTGTGGGTTTTTTGAATATTCTCAAAATCCAGGTGACCAAGGACATTGCATCAACCCGTAATTCAACACCGTTGGTCGGTCTCATCTCTCCGCCTCCACATCACGACATCTACAGCATTGAGGATTTGGCTCAGGTTACTTTGGTGTAATATTCACTATTTTTTGCTATAATTTCGATTAAATATCGAAATTTTTTTCAACTTCAGCTGATTTACGACCTGAAGTGTTCCAATCCCAAAGCTCGTATCAGCGTCAAACTGGTGTCTGAAGCCGGTGTGGGGATTATCGCCAGTGGAGTCGCAAAGGTGGGCAATCAATGAAGGGAAAATCTGGATAATTTACACATTATTTTGCCCGAACCTACAGGGCAAGGCCGAGCACATCACGATCAGCGGACACGACGGCGGGACGGGCGCCAGCAGTTGGACTGGCATCAAACATGCCGGTCAGTTTGTAATACTTTGAAATAATTCTATTTACTTTTCTAATTTTTTTTTACAAAACATTAATTGTTCTGTCTCGCAGGTCTGCCGTGGGAGCTGGGTATCGCCGAAACGCATCACGTTCTCACAATGAACAATCTACGGTCACGTGTGGTCGTACAGGCTGACGGCCAGATCAGAAGTGGTCAGTTGTGCAATCAAGTCCTTGAAACAGCACTGTCCTTGGTGAATCAGGCGCACTTGTACACATGATGTTTCACTTAGTGCAGGTCGCGACGTTGTGATCGCTGCATTGCTGGGCGCTGATGAGTTCGGTATGTCGACAGCACCGTTGATCGCACTCGGATGCACCATGATGCGCAAATGTCATCTCAACACCTGTCCGGTTTGACAGTTTGTGTTTTTCCAGTTCTGTGCGAACGAAAACTGAAACATCGGCAATGAAGTCTTTATTGTACAATTATTATTATTTAGGTCGGTATCGCAACGCAAGATCCGGAGCTGCGTAAGAAATTCGAAGGAAAACCCGAGCATATCGTAAATTACATGTTCATGGTGGCTGAAGAGGTGCGACATGACAGATTCAGGCATAACATACACACAACATCAACAAATCATTCCCCAAAATGTGTTCAGGTGCGCTATTTCCTGGCCAAATTGGGTCTGCGTTCGTTGCAAGAGGCCATCGGCCGCACCGATCTGCTTTACGCCAATCCGAACCCAATGAATTCGAAAGCGGTCATGTTGGAGTTTGAGCCGTTGTTGCGCAACGCAAGTCATCTGTACCCAAACACATCCATTCTGGGTGGATCCGTGAAACAGGACTTTGACTTGGAGAAACGACCTGATTACAAGGTTGGAGAACTTTTTTGGTTCTACGGTATACTTGGGAAATAAACCTATGATAACAAGATGTATGTGTGGGTACATGGACGGCATAAAACAGCGCTGGCGAATAAGAGGCGCGTTTTCTTCAAAGGAACTTCTTAAACCAACAGTGGTCTCTGGTGTAGCTGTCCTGTCCGCCACAAAGTACTAACAAAAGTGGAAAACAATTTATCTGAAGCAAACCACATCGCCAATTCTTCTCACCGACACGCAGGTTATCGAACAAGCCAAATCAGTGCTGGAAACCGGCAGTGGCCAGGTGACCGTTGAGTTGCCCATCGAGAACCACGATCGAACATTCGGCGCCACATTGAGTTACGAAATTTCAACGTTCGTCAAAAATTAATTTTCTCAAAATTTTTTCTTTTGAAAATTGGATGTAGTATAAAAGTATTTTCAGTCGCTACCAAGAGAAGGGACTGCCCGACGACAGTATCATAATCAAACTAAAGGGCAACGCCGGCCAGAGTTTCTGTGCGTTCTTGGCCAAAGGTGTCACCGTGGAATTGGAGGGCGACGCTAACGACTACGTGGGAAAGGTAAGACGAAAATAATTGTCTAGCATTGCCCTATAATTCAAGTTATGTGTATTTCAGGGTCTATCCGGTGGCAAGATCCTGATCAAGCCCCCCGAGGGTCGTCACGCCGACTTCTGCCCATCGACCAACATCATTATCGGCAATGTCGCCCTCTACGGTGCCACGTCCGGTCGGGCGTACTTCCATGGCGTAGCTGCTGAACGATTCTGTGTGCGAAACTCGGGTGCAACAGCCGTTATTGAGGTGATGTTTCAAAACACAATCTCTCTCTTTGTAGTGACATGATTGGGAACTGTTATTTTGGTCACCAATTCATAACAATGGAGATTAGGTACCACTCAATTATGGGGTTAGCCTGAGAACCACGACCACAACAGCACTCAAGTGGAACCATAGAGAGAACGGAATGTAAGCAGGCCTCAACCGTCACCTCTTGTGACATAATTTGGAACCCAACCAGTGCCATTTTTGCAGGGTGTTGGCGACCACGGTTGCGAATACATGACTGGTGGACGTGTGATCATTCTGGGCCCGGTCGGGCGTAACTTTGCTGCTGGCATGTCGGGTGGCATCGCGTATGTGTTTGACAGGTACAAGTAATCAATTAAAATTATTTAGTATGCTGATTTGCAAAATCGTGAGTTCCAAATGGAGAAATGGTCATCGAGGTTCTGTAACGTCACTGTGTTATCATTCCCATCACGATCCCGCTGGAAATTTGAAACAATATGATATTCAAAAACATATAGAAAACATTTAAATATTTCAGACTCGGCATTTTCGAAACGTTCTGCAACGCGGGCACGGTGGATTTGGAGAAAATCGAGCTGGAGGAGGATCGATCATTCCTCTTGGCCACGATCACCGATTACCAACAAAAAACGGGGTCGGATTTGGCGTTGAGAATATTGAATGAATGGGACAAAGTGCTGCCCGCGTTCGTTAAGGTTGGGAAGGGAAGGCAGTTTGTGGCGGGATCAGCCTTTTACTTTTTTCAAATTTATGGGGCGTGGGATGTGCATGATGGCAATCATTATGGCATGGAATTTTCTGTTTGTTGAGCAAAGATGGTAATGGAGAACAACACTGTTGCAAATTGGATATTATAACCATAAATTGATGATCGATAGAGCGTCCAAAATGTCTTTTTGTGGCCACATGGCTGCATCTGGTGCATTGCCACTGACGTTGTCCTGGTATACGGATCTGTGAAAATCGGACTGATCGGTCTCAGCAATGACTCCTTTGTCCAAACACAAGTTTGATCCCTAATATGGGCACGATATCCCCAGGTGTTCCCAACGGAATACAAGCGCGCCTTGGCCGAGATGAAGGCAGAAGAAGAGTTGACGGAGTCGAAACGTGCCGAAGCCGAGAAACGCACGACCACAGTGGATGTGGTGGAGGGGGAGGAGTTCTACCCGGAGGACATCATGCAGGACACACCCGCGCACACCATGCAATCGGTCGGGTTGGTTGTCGATAGGGTGGTTGCGAAGAACCTTTCCAGTCAAGTCAAACATTCTTTCCTCGAAGGTTTTTAGTCATCGGTTCAATCAGGGTTCAACAGCAGAAAGATGATTTAGCTCTACCTATACTTTTGGGCCATTTTATCCCACGTATGTATGAGTTCTCCACAGATTTTAGTCGATTTTGCTTTGTCAACGGGACCGGAGGTGGAAAGCGTTCGGTAATTATTGCACGATGAGAAGACACAATCGTTGAGGCTTGCAACAAGCGAGCCGCGAGAGTGTGTGCGTCATCCCAAGCTTCCCAATTTCTTTAGTTTAGCGCATGCGAAAAGCATTATTATTTCATGAACAGAATAGATAAAAAGTACATGAAACTTTGTGAATTCCATTTTCTTAGGTGCTGCTACGATCCATTAGTGAGTCGGAGCGGAAACGTGCGGAACGAGTGGGTTGATTTTCACAATTATTTTCCTTCAATTTTTATTCAACTTTGTCAGGTGTTGGTGCATCACCACCATCTACACGAGAGGCAGTTGACGGTTGAGTTTAACACTGAACCAGAGGTACAGAGACAAGCATAGACATGTTCAGAGAATGCTATGTGTCCTTGTTATGAATGAATGGATGTGAAGAACATTGGCCGGGTTTTAGAAACGTAATTGTCTTGGCTATAGTTTTTGAAAACCTGGCCGAAACCTGGACCTTTTTTTCAAAAATCGAACCTTTGCTACAAATAATACAAATAACCACACGTCAAAGTTTATTTCGAACTTCCAAGCCATAATCTTACGTTTTTTTAGCAAAATAAGGCCGATTAAAAATGGCTTCTCATATTTTTAAGTTCTGCTGTATCAAACCGTTTCCGCACTCCTGGCTTCTCAATGACAAGTAATAATCTTCCATCAAAAATTATTATCGTTTTTTCTAGATCGAACAGCCCGTACGTAAAGTTTGAATGTGTCTTTGAAAGCTTTGATTTGAGGTTCTCGTAGTTTTGGGACCGTGTGTGCAAACCTCAAATGCTGACTCCGTGTGCACCCGGCCGTGTTTATTCCCAAAAATGTTTGACTTTTGTTCGCATCGAGCGCCTGATGTTTCAAGGCTACTGTGTGAAGCCTCTTTAATTTCTCATAATTATTTTTTCTAAAACCGTGTTGTGCCGCCTGTGATATTGCTATTTTTCATTTGTGGAACGTTTTTTAAAGTTTTCAACTCACAAGTGAAATTTTCACGTGCTTGTATGCATGACTGGCGTTGAGGACGCAAATGTTGTTCAGCAGTTATCCGTGGCGATATCTCAAATTTGGGGATTGGTTCGGTCCCGTTTTTTTGCCTCACGTCGGATCACGTGACTTTTTAAATAAAAGATGTTTCAAGGATTACTGGTGTCATTAATGCGCAAAAGTTCCCACACAGGTGACAATGAACTTTTATGCTGGTCGAAATTAGTGACGTCAATAAATATGGTGCAAAAAGATTAAGGTGACTGGACCAATCACCAAGACTGAAATCGCTCTAGGAGATTTGTTAAGCGCTAGGATCTAAAAAGAGATCCGTATGCTAACAAATCGCCTACTACCTTCTGTACAACATTGGAAACAAACTAAAAGTTAAACAACGTCACTTTCCTGTCTGCGCAGGTGGCGACATACGACGCTGGTTCGGACTCAGACTCGGAGGGATACGAGTCGACCAACGGTGATCCGATACAAAAGTCAGTGCATCGACCGCCAAGGCTGTTGCCGCCGAAACAACGGTGCGGTGATACTTTTGGGTCACACTGTAACACTTTTAGTTCAAGGACGCACGGAAAATACCCCGGTTGTGCGATCAACATACATACCAGCTATTAATCACAATCTCAGGTCGATGCGTGCAGTTGACATCGAGGCGCTCATACCCGAACCGAAACCGAAGGAGGTCGAACTCGATAAAGTGCGGTGAGTGTGCGAAATAGAATCGGAGAGAGATATTCCTGGTTGGTAACAAAAAGTTGAACGGATCCAAACTTTCAGGGGTTTCATGAAATACGCGCGCCAACAGGTGCTCTATCGCAAGGTCGATGAGCGAGTGAAGGATTGGAATGAGGTCTACGCGTTCAAAGAAGTCAGGGACGGACTCAGGGTGCAGGCTGCACGGTAAGGGGGTGACAGCAGATGTTACTCTATCATCAACCATTTTGTGAAACATCAACCAGTCAACTTCATCAGTGCAATCACTGGATTACAGTCCCTTTCAGTGGTGTGGAAACTTTTACGGAAAACTTGCTTGTCCAGAAAGCACCGTTACAGACAGGAACAAGCATAAACCTAACCCAGTGCACGATTTGTGAAACATCAGCCAGTCCACATCATATTGCAGTTGCATGGACTGTGGTGTGCCGTTCTGTCAAGGCGACACCGGTTGTCCATTGGGTAACATCATCCCGGAGTGGAACGACCTCGTCTTCAAGGGTCATTGGCGTCGTGCCCTCGAACAGCTGTTGCAGACGAACAATTTCCCTGAATTCACAGGGCGAGTGTGTCCCGCACCGTGCGAGGTTCGTGCAGTTTCCTTTCGTTTAACAGTGGTTGTGGAAAGTAACGCCTCAGGTTACACAGATGGGCATGATAACAGAGGCGATATCCCTTGTGATATCACTTTACCATGTGCAAATCCATGTGTAAGCAATGTGGGTTTTGCGTTGTGGTGACAGCAGACGATGATGAATAATAACGGTGAAAGCATGCACATTCTAAAATCCTTTGCGTACATGGTTTGACGTACCATAAAGAATGTATCACATTATATAAAATCCACCTTGTCAATTCAGGGTGCGTGCTGTCTTGGCATCAGCGAACCCCCGGTGACCATCAAGAACATTGAGTGCACCATCATTGACAAAGCATTCGAGAAGGGCTGGGTCGCACCACAACCACCAGCGTTCAGAACTGGCAAACGTGTGGCGGTGATTGGCAGTGGACCTGCTGGTCAGTTATGTATTCCGGCCGGCATCGAACTTGATGATCTGATATCGGTCCTGTCTTGGTCACGTTCACGTAGCATTTTGCGCGGGATCATTTGAGATTTGCTTATGAAACTGACCAGCTTCTTTTGTTGGTAAATGCTTGTCACGAACGTGCACAGGTTTGGCATGCGCGGCACAACTGAACAAAGTCGGGCACACAGTGGTCGTATACGAACGTAACAATCGTATTGGTGGTCTGCTCAGATACGGTATTCCGACAATGAAACTCAGCAAAGAGGTGTGTATATACTTTTGAGTCACCCTGTATGACTTTCTAGCCCCTGTCAACAATCATTTTGCCGATATTGTTCAGGTGGTGCAACGTCGCGTTGATCTGCTCGCAGCCGAGGGCGTCAAGTTCATTGTGAACGTCGCTGTGGGCAAAGATGTGCCCGCACAACTGTTGGCACAGGAGAACGACGCTGTCTGTATTTGCACGGGTGCGACCAACCCGAGGGATCTGCCGATCGATGGTTTGTGATTTTAACAAAATGAGACAAACAAGTAAAAAATGAATGATTGGGTGATATTTTCGAAACGGTGTAAAGGTCAGTTGGGTGTAAAGGTCGGTGGAAAGCTCGGTCGGCTCAGTGTGATAGGCCTCGGTGTAAACCTGAAGCATTCCACGTTAATAACAGGAAATGTTTCACGTTTACACCGAGCTACGCCGACCGAGCTTTCGACCGAGCTTTCCACCGACCTCTACACCCAACTGACCTGCACACCGTGTCGAAAATATCACCCATTTTCTCAGGGCGCGACCTGAAGGGTATCCATTTCGCGATGGAATTCCTGGAAACCTGGCAGAAGAAACAGTCCGGTGACACGATTGAACACGAGAAGCTGCACGCAAAGGGGAAGAATGTGATCGTGATTGGGGGTGGTGACACGGCGACCGATTGTATTGGCACCGCGTTGAGACATGTTGGTCAATGGACTGATTCAATTGATCGATTGATTCCTACACGTTTCATTTCCCTTGCCCATTCAGGGTGCCAAATCAGTGACGGCATTCGAGATCATGCCCCAACCACCCCCTAGTCGTGCCGAACGCAACCCGTGGCCCGAATGGCCCACCATATTCCGTGTTGACTACGGTCACGGTGAGGCGGCATTGTTGCAGGACGGAAAGGATCCCAGATCTTACCTCGTATCAAGCAAGGTTGGCTCAGACATGAAATTATGTGTTATTTGCGTGTTCGGTCTTTAAAAAATTACAAAATGTTTTTCATCTTTTTCAGAAATTCTTGGGCGACACCGACGGGCAGGTGTGCGGCATCTGCTCGGTGAATGTGGAATGGAAAAAGGACGAGAAGACCGGCAGAATGGGACCGCAAGAGGTGGGTGCCTTGGAAATCAGGCCGGAAATGTCACGTTTCTGCAATACAATTGAAAATATTCAGGTTGCGGGCTCGGAGAAAATGTGGGAAGCCGACCTGGTGCTGTTGGCGATGGGATTCCTCGGCCCCGAGCAGGCGATCATCGAACAAATGGAGTTGAAGACCGACCCACGATCTAACATTCTCACGCCGAAAGATCAGTACAACTCGAGTGTCACAAAAGTGTTCGCTGCTGGAGGTGCGTACTGCTGGGTTACTGTAGACTATGGGGTTACTGTGCAGGTGTACGGTGTGTTTGGTGTTTCTGATTATGCTGGAAGTCGTGCCAATATCAGATTTCCCCGTTTCCCCGGCTCTGACTGAAAAAGTGCAGCACCAATCGTTAGTGTCCATGAATCATAGCCTAATATTCTGATGCATCGCAGATTGTCGTCGTGGTCAATCGCTGGTCGTGTGGGCGATACACGAAGGCAGACAGGCAGCCAGACAGATCGACTACGCCTTGATGGGTCGAACTGCGCTCGCTGGACCCGGTGGTATTGTCGCCGCGCCACTTATGACTGGACAGTCCGTTTAGGTTACTGTAAATCTGCATTAGCTTGCTGTAAAAACTGGATCGTTACTGTACTATACATAGATGTAAAAATTCAGGCAAATGCCCAATTCTTCTTGTATGATTGTTTTGTTGATTGTGCGTGACTATTTGATACATACCTATGTAGGTTTGCGTTTGACTAAAACAGCTGGTTAACGGCTGTCAAAAAACGTTTTCTTCTCCGCTTTTTGTGCGTGCGATTCCCTGGACGTGTGGTCTGTGTGACTACCTGGACGCGTTTGTACCCTCGTAGCCCACGTTATGTATTTTGGAACGCATGTTATAGCTGTAACGAAATGAAATTTTGAGATTACTCTACATATATTTTTAGTTGCTGTGCTGCTGTGGTTTATTTGCTATTTAAATTACAATCTGTGGTGTTTTTTCTAGTGTGTCTTATATCCACCAACTTGTTTTGCTCTCAGCTCAGCTGAACGATGTAGCAAAGAATATCATTTTTTTCAATTTTTTCACGAGACGCGGTAATTTTGTTTTGTTCTCCATCATATTTTTATCAACGACAGTTTATGATGTTGATGGTAATATGAAACTCGTCTTCTTATTTGATGACATTATTATTATTATTGCATTTGTAGATTGATTCACTTTTTGTCCCTCTGGCTTACTCCGATACAGTAGAACCGTCCATGTGCGTGCATGAAAAATGTTGAAATGTTTCGTATTTGGAGTCATCTTTTCCTTATTTTTGGGAAATAGTACTGTATTTTCTACCTTTTTCTGGTATTTTCATCTTGAAACTGCAACTGCTCAGCTCTGTTCGTTGCGAATTCCCATCTTAATCCACAGCAAGGTTAAATTTTTGTATTATTTTATGCTAATTTTGATAGAATCTCAGTGAAACTGCGGATGTGCGTATTATTTCAAATGTGTCATGTAGTTTATGTTCCTAATTATATTTTTATGTCCTTGTGCAACGTACAGCTAAGGTGTGATCTATCCAACAGCATTGCTCGGTATCTCTTTATTATGTTTGCTTGATTGTGTTAGCAGAGATAAAATATAAAAAGCGATGGAACATAGTCCCAAGTCCCGTGGCATTCCACCAAATCGTGTTCAAACAGATGAATAACTAAGTGACCATAATCCACATATAACTATATATAGCTACATATGTGAAACACGAAACCACATTATAAGTTACGATACAAAAAGTGATTTAGTCTGATTGCCCGCCATCAGCAGTTTCGCAAATGAACCCAGCACCAGTCTCACAGGTACCATCATTCAGGGCCATCGTGCCGCTTTGAGTGTGATAGTCGAACCGGCCACAATTTTCGGTCTTGCCTTCGCCGCCATTATTTGGCTCACCTTGTGACCAAATGGCATCCTTTGCCCAATGATTCATCGTGTGATCGGTATTCACCCAAGCCCAACCACCAGCTGGCTCATTGCTCGTATCAATTTGCAGCAGACCGACGTGGTACCAATAATGCTGCAAGAATAAACTAAATGTTTGACGTTGACCAAGAATTTTTTAAAATTTTCCCAAATTCGAGCGATTTAGTAACCCGACAAGTATTCCAGCAACTTATTGTCTGCATTCAGTGTATTTCACTACTTTTTGGACCACAAACTATACAGTATCTCATACCACAGAGCAACAGTCATCGCCCCATATCAAGCTCGGACTGTAGGATCGCACCGTTATCACAAAAACATCCTTCATAAGATTGTTGAATAAGATGAACAGTGACTTATCAATTAGTGTTGCATTTTTTTCGCGTTTTTGCACGTTTTCGAATTAGATCAAATTTTCCCCGAATCTAGGACTTTGTAAATGTTTTCATAAAAAATTTTTTAAACTTGCTTAAAATTTTTTCCAACCCGAATTTCATCCAATGTATGATTTCTGGCGATGTATTCCCGACCTCACCTGAGCATCAGGTTGTATCCAAGCCTTCAGTTCATCCATCGTTGCCTGATCCTCAAGGAAAGCCAGTCGACCGTGAAACAGCCTGAATTTGTTGACTGAGTCGTTAAGGCCGCATTCACAATGCAGCGGATTAGCGGGTTAGCGGATTAGCGGGTTAGCGGATTAGCGGGTTGCGGATTAGCGGGCCCGCTTTTCGCGCACGCTTTTGCATTCACAATGGAAATTGAAAAAGCGGATTAGCGGGTCAGCTAATTGGAGACCCGCTAATCCGCTAATCCGCAAAAAGTGTTTGCGCTCACAATGCACGTTGTCCGAGTTTAGGTGAAAAAGTAGATTTACTTCAAAATTTTGTTGTTTGTGTCTTTCTTTGTTTAACAAATGGCAAATTACACGCAACAAATCAATCAAATGTTGTTATTCTGAATGTTTCATTGGATTGCAGCATTTCCAACCAATAAACAGAAATATAGGAACACCGATCACGAAAATAGCACGAATAACACATAGGCGTATATTAGAGTGGTCAACTCAAGTGGTCGAATCACTTTGTCAACTTACATTGTAGATTCGTCAACTCACCCCGAATGCCATGTATTATTTCTCGCATTTATTTGGGCTGCTGTGAGTTGACTAAGTGATTTGACCACTTGAGTTGATCATTGTAATATTAGCCAAACTTCGACCACATGCGCCTCAGGACGCAGTGTTTTTATGCACGAACAAACCTTCGCGTGTGTGATATCATAAGCACTGCACTGTCCAGTTTAGCGCAACACAGACTTGCAGTTTACACGCTGCTAGGTTTATCACTCGCTTTATAGCACTATCGATGCAGAGCTGCGAAGCGCAGTGGTAGCGTGCTGGCCTGCTGAATAATAGGGCGCGTGTATAGGCAATCCACCAGCTCATGGCACTCGCACACACAGGCTGCATGCTACGTTACTGCCGTCAATGAATGCATCTATTCTCTGCAGTTATCCGTTGAAACATCCCCAAATATTGCAACTGTGCAGAAATGTATTATGGCAAGCAGCTAATTAAAACCGAATAAATTAAAAAGCGGTCATCAAAATATGACACTCGTTTAAAGTGTACATTTTGTTTAGAAACAGGCTTGTGCTGCTGCATGCGCTGTGTGCATGAAAAGTGCCATGAGCCGATGGATTGACCATACGACACCGCCCATGGACATTACTTTACATTATTTTTTCAGTTTTTTTGTTTTCATATGAAACCGTGTAAAAGTAGTTGGCCGCTGTGGCAAAAATGTGAATGAGTTGAATTGCATTCTCGCATTGATTGTTAAATGCAAGTTATTTCTTCAGTGGCTGGCTGGCTGGCTGGCTTTACTTTCGCCACGATGCAAAGCCCGTCCGAAAAAACAGCAAGCACATTTTGCAATACAGCATTTTGCAACCATGTCGTGTAGAGTCGAAACTGAACGCGATAATGATACCATACGTTGTAAAAAATCTCTTTTCCAAACATCAAACTGCAACGAAAACGTTTCCAATGAACGCAGGTGGTTAAGCTGCTAATGTATACACTTTATTCATGCTCTGAAAATGTTTTGAAGGCAAATAATAAACTTCTGAACGTGCGCCTCCGGTGCTAATCCGCAAAAAAAATAGAACCAGTTCTAATCGTGAAAAGCGGATTAGCGGACCCGCTAATCCGCTAACAGGCTAATCCGCTTTGCATTGTGAATGCACACGCGTGCAGCGGATTATCGGATTAGCGGGTGTGAAAAGTTGCTCGCCCGCTAATCCGCTAACCCGCTAATCCGCTTTTTGCATTGTGAATGCAAAAGCGTGCGCATCTCGCCCGCTAATCGGCTAATCCGCTAATCCGCTTGCATTGTGAATGCGGCCTAACATTTCAACCGCTTTCAAGCTGTAGTGCGCTTCTCATCAGAGCGTCAGCTGCGTTTGTGTGAAACAATGTGCACGAGTCTCATGATGCGGGTGATAGACTATAGAGTAACTAACCGACTGCATGCTGTCATGGCATCCGCCCATTTTGTGCCCACTGACACTTCGAAATAGCACTTGCCGTTTATTCCCAAATATTTGTGACCCTGCGCTTGCTCCTTGCAGCTGGCTGAAGATAGAAAATTACATAAAATTATATGAAATTGCGAAAGCTCTGATAATGCACGATGGCCTACCCGCGTCGCTCTTTCCGGCCAGCAGCCCAACCGCAGTTACAAATGCTAGAAGGTTAGTCCTGAACATTTTGCAGTGACCAAATCGCAGCGACTTCTCAAAATGTCTATTTCTGATGAGGCAAGTGTGGGCTGCTGATATTGTTGAGCGGGCTTATCAGCAGTATTCTTTTTGCAATGTTGTTTTGCTTTATCACCGTGTGAAATTTTTTTTGTGTTTCCTGTCACAAGTTGTCGCGCTGCCCCAGTGAGTGACTACAATTTCGTGCACATATGTAAATAATGACCAACTTGTTTGAGATTTGTAGTACCTGCAGCCATTTTCCTAGTGCATATTTTATTGTGTCTTTCGCATTCAAACAGTCTTGATCAAAAATGTTATGTTGGTTCAGATTCAGAGCATAATCGATTTATAGGTATTGGGAGATAATCGGCCTCAAAATCATAAATTTGCAATAAAATTTTTAGGATCAAAGCAAACGGCTTACAGAACAAAACAAAATGGTTCTAATGATCACAGGTTTAGTCGAATGAACGAATAATTTTCTCTCATTTCCAGCCAAACGACGTTTCATCACCGACGCGCACCCTGCATTCAATACAGTAATCGGTTGCCGGGTTGTCGGCTGGCAGTTGTTGCAGTTTCTCGAGAATGATCTGAAACATCTCACAATTTTTAATCTTGGAAACGTAACGCAACCCAAACCGAACTGATAACCCAAAGTATGCACAATATATGTACACCTCATTGAACGTTTCAAACCACTGCGTTATGGTGGCCGCGATCTTGTCATCGTCGGGTGGTTGATTGTAGAAATGCTGGTACCAGGCGGCCTCCACCAGCGGGTTGCAGAATCGGAACTGCAAAAAAACATGTTTTGGGATTAAGATGATGTTTCAGTCCCTGCCAACCTGTATGAGATCCTGATCGTCAGGTTCAGTTGACTTAATCGCGTCCAGTGCCGTCGCCCAGCGGTCACGATTGTGCAGATCACATGACTCGCAGATGGACTGCAGTGATGTTTCAAAGTGGAACACTGTTTGTGTGACATGCCATATACAACCAATGGGCATGATAACAAGCACCGGCGACCATGCACGACACTGTGTCTGCTTTCCTATACTATTGAATATCAACTAAAATAAAATAAATAAAAAATATATATAAAATAAATAAAAAATAAACTAAAATACCCTTGCCAGATCAGTCTATTTCAATTAACAATGCCGTCTTTGTTGTGGCATGACCAAAACATGTCATTTTGGTCACTTTGGACCCCTGCTTTAAACAATGTTCATGAAATCATAATTAGTGAGATGTTTTCCTCACCTTGGGCCATTCAGCCACACTGCAGGCAGCTGATGTTTCACCGAGTGTGGAAGGCGGAGTCGACAGTTGAGTGTGATTGGATTCTGACTGGTCGGTTTGTGATACCGCTAAGGAAAGACAACGACACATTTTTTTGTTTAATTTTGAGTAGCAAACTAAACAATCTATTGTAGTGTGCATCTGTCGACCTTCATCAATAGTGTGCAACGAGCTGGTCACTTTGGCCACTCGATCCTTCCGCTTCACTCGTTCCGGCGTCCAGTCGAATCGAAATTTGGACAAATCACTTTCAGGTTTCTTGAATTCCGGGCTAGCGCTGCGCACGGGGTCGGAGTATGAATCTGACGCACAAAAATTGTTCAGAAAACCAAACAAAAGTCCTCAAAAGATCGCTAACCCTTGTTGACGGACTGCTGCGATTCGGCCACCTGAGCCGCTGGCGTGTCGATTTCCATGCTCTTTTTCGGTTTCCAGTCGAATTTGAATTCGGCCAGTTTTTTGCGACTCGATGGTATCGTGAAATCTGCGAAATAAAATGATAATGTTCAAACAAGAAGTTAAAATAAAGATTGCAACCTTGTTGTTGGTCAATTTTCGGGTCGGATTTGGTCGCCTGCGCCACCTGACCATTCACTCCTTCGTCACTGCATTCTTTCGGAGTCCAGCGATACTTGAACTCAGATTCGGTGGGCGTGTGTGATGTTTCAAGCGTGTCCTCTGCAAGAAGGGCAGATCTAAACATTTTAGATATTCTTTCCCTGAACGTTATGACAAAGGTGACGGACAAAGTTGCCCATCCATCACAGCCCAAAGTAAGATGGGTGGTATACAAGCTCGTCGCTGAGCCTTTCATTTGTTTCGACGGTTAGCCTGAGGCTCGGCCTACAAGGCTGGGGACGAAATATTCGAATATTCCAACGTAAATGAACAACAACGAGAACGATGCAACTACACCAACCATCAGTGAGCACGTTTGGTAACGATCGCACAGCGTGTGCTGCCGTTGATGTTTCATGTAGCTGATGCAACTCCCAGTCTTCGCCGTACGTCAGTTTTCGCGTCGGACTCGTCGGAGGCAAGAATCGATGATGTTCTGAAGTGCACAGGAACAAAAATGTAGAAATGAAGCCGATATTTCGAACGAGCACTGTATACTCTTTTATTTTGCACGGGTTTCACAAACCACAATCAGTATGCGCAGCAGCAGCAGCCTAAGCAGAGTGTGTGGGAGAGAATTTGTGATCACAGTTGTCCAAAGAGAATGAGTTTAGTGACACTTTTCATTTCACAAATTTCTATATTGTCTTCAAAAATGAAAAACGCCCCAAACCAAGTTACAAAGTTGCGTAATATCCACTAAATGCACGTGGTACTGCAAGTGTGTACAAGAGAGAATCACTCAAATGTGCAGCGCACCTTCCCCAGCCAGTTGACGGATCGGCTCCAGCTCCAGGTCATGGAGGTGTGAGTGCGCCGATACCGATTTCGACACATCGGGGGTGTTGCTGAGGAAAAAATAACGATTTTCTCTTTCGATTTATTATATTTAAAAATTTTTGCCTAAAAACTCACTCTCCGGCTGGTGTGATGGCCTGTTTGGTCGATGTTGCTGGTTTGTTGTTGTCAACGGGGTCAGATTCGATGGGTCCCTTCTGTCTGCTGCCCAACGCTTCATGTCCTTTCTGCAGCAAACGCCACACGTGCACAATCAGGACACCCATCAACTGTGCAACTGGAAAACGATGGTTGGATTTTTACTTTGACAGTTTGCGAAAGCATGTGCATAATCAGAAAAATTCATGGAACAGTGTCTGGCACCATTGTTATCATGCCCATCGGATGTACTAATAATGACACAGCAAAGTAGTTTGTGGTCGTCTTTCTTCGTCCTGCTACCGCATGCGGTCTTGTCAGATGTAATCGTCAGTGCGAACGCATCAGATGCCCATGCGTCCAGTCATGTTTATAAATACCGGCTCCCCCAACACACCTTGCAGGAGCTGTCGCGGATATCTGGCGCCAATCAACAGTCCAGACAACAGGGCAACCGACTGCAGCCAGCCCATCATCGTGTTCGATCCGCCTTGATTATCAGGCTTACTGATAGTTGGATCGGGATCGGACTCAGACTTGGACTGCTGTTGCTGTTGAGTGTCTACACGCGGTGGAATCGAATCTGGATTCAGTTAACGAATATTTGTTTCATAAAAAATGAAGAAAGGTACATATCACAGCAGCAGCAGATAGATGCCTTTTTCAGGTGCGGCTTCAGGATCGTCGGGTAGCAGCATCCATCGGAGCACAGTCTTCACCGATGCAGGCATGTACGACAACAACGTACTTGACTGCCGAATCGGGGCAGGTGTGGCCGGGCGTTCGTCAGGAATCGGGGCAGGTGGTTGTTGTTGTTGGCCTTCTTCTTGCTCTGAAACATCACAAGTTGAAAATACTTTAACAAAATGAAGGACTAAAATGAAACGGCACGTTGAATGTTTTTGTCAAAATCGGTGTTTGTTGTGGCCTTTTGGGGTTGTCGCGGTGCGCTGACAGTCCACAACAGGCCCAAACAGGCCAGACAGACGCCAACGCCCACAAACGCAAACATGAGACGAATGCGGATCTGTAACAACGATTTGGATGACATTGGGAGCATTATTGAGAGAAAATTGAAAAATTACTAAGAAAGCGGCTCCATTTTCTTGGCGTCGCGGCAAAACATACCGTAATCCAGGGCGTGGTGATTTTGATTCTTGCCGGTTGGCGATCTCGATGTCGCTCTTTGCGCGATGTGTGCGCCATTCTGGAAGGCTGATGATTGGGAATCGATCGATCGGTGGTTGATTGATGGATGGTTGATCGATGATGCGTTGAGAAAATAATGATGAATGAAATTGAATGTGATTTGCGAACTTGGAATAAATCATGTCGCGATGTAATCCCCCCAGAAAGCGTGACGTGTTTTTTCGTTGGCATAATTTTCTTGTGGTTAAAAGTACACCAAGATTAATCAATGAATTAATTTGCTTTGACTGGTAATTTTGACTGAAGAAATACAATTCGATAAAGGTGGAGAGCATTTTTATTCTCAGAGTCATATTGCCTATATTTGAATGATTATAGCACACGAGAGGTCCACAGGATCACAGCAGAAGCTTCAAAGGGTGACACACAACCATAGCGACGTCAAGCTTGAATTTATTGTCACAGAGGGTTCCTGCACAATTCATGTAAAGATCGGAACACATTGCAAGTTTGAAAAAATCTGAATCCATCTGAATTTGTACAAGGAGAATTTTCTTTTAAAGCACGAAATCAAATCCAAATTACAACGACTAATTCCAATCATAAAAAGGTTTCAATTCCTTGTATTCCGTGTTGTAGAGCAGCGATCGCACGTAGGCATCGACGTCCGTTGGTTTCGGGTACAGGGAAGCCTCGTTTTTCTAAAGAAATTAACCTCATTTTGTCACATTCAACAAAAAGTACCAAATACGGGAAGTGAAATGCAAACCTCAAGGGCGTGTTTGGCGACGGCGATGGCGATTTGCACTGATATTTCGCGTAGCATAGTCAAAGGGGGATACACTCGTCCGTTGGACCAGTGCTCGGGGGTGACCATGTTGGCCAGCGTCTGCAGTGCAAAAGTAGCATTGTCTTAGTTTAGTTTAGGGTGGTGCTCCATTTCAGAAAATATTTGCGATTCTAATATGCGAGGTGAATTTCCTAGGTTCTGAAGAGATTTGTGATGTCATTGCTCTGACCCCTTCCCCGTCCCCTTTTTATACATAGCTAGTGAAACACTTCTCAATTCAGCAAGTTGAATACGCTAGTTTGTGGTCATGATCGTTTAGTAAAACACGTTCACCGTGCTGTGACATATTTCTAAAAATCGAAACATCACCGATAATCAACTGACATTGGATGCAAGCAGAAAGTGTTCCTCGGTGATATGTCTGACGCCGACGGCCACAACTCCCAGTCCGAGACCGGGAAATATGTATGCGTTGTTGCCTTGACCCGGTTCCAGACTACGACCATCAGGCGCGGTCATCGGCGGGAACGGGCTACCCGACGCGAACACTGCTTTGTACTGCAAGAGTACCAGCAAATATAGAAATCTGTGTAACAGGTTTCAAATGTGATGATCGGCTGTCCGGTTCGGTCGTGCCTCGGTCACGTGACGTGAATCAACGATAATTCGAAATTTATACTGATGTCACAAGTTTTGACCAGCGTAAATATTACTTAACGATTGGAAACAAACTTTACATTGGTCAAAAATAGTGACATCACCAAATAGACTGCACACGAAGAAAGGCCACATGACGAAAGCAAGACCGCTCGGTCACAATAAAGAAGGAAATCATACCAGTGGTGTTGTTGAGAAATCGAAATTTTCCCATACCGAGCCCAATTTTCGGGAAATTTCCCATACATACCGCCAAAAATCAAAAAAATTCGCATACCAGGGGTTTCTCCAAAAATCCAAAAATTGCCCATACCCGGCGGGGTTTCTAATAAAATGACCCAAAAAAGTGTCAAAAATTGATCTTTAAGTGCTTAAAACAGAGTTTTCTTGCGGTAGCAAGCCATATTTTTGACATTTTTAGGGGAGAAATGGTCCATGTGGGTACCTCCCGGGGTCAGAAAGTCATTTCTTAGGGGGTGCTTGTTCCAAAAGTGAAAGGGTTCCCATACCCTATACCACAGGCCGATTTCACCATACCGCATACCAGGGGGTAACCCACCGACCCCCCTCCAACGACACCACTTAATCATACGCACCCCGCTGTGTTTGTAAGCCTGTTCGGCGGTGCACTCAGCCTTGCTGGTTGGGTTGGACAGGGCAAATATGATGGGTTGATCATTGAAACTGGCCATGTCTTGGATGATCTGCTCCGTGAACGCACCCGGTTGAGTCGCAGCACCTGTGTCAATCGAATGGAAGAGAAAATTGGGTATATAATGCAATGAAAGAGAAAAGCATTGCGCCAACCAATAAGCACGTTTGGTTTGATGGTTTTGACGATTTCGCTCAATTCCTTGATGTGGTCGCACGACTGAGCAAATTCTGCCTTGTGAACTGTGACTGCCTCTCGACCCTGTAATTAGCTTGTGTTGCTTTCATTGGCTTATTGGGTAGTCCATGTCCATGCTCTTGTGCAAGTCTGAGTGCGTTTCACAAATGTCTCTGCACATTTGTGAAGCGACATGATCAGCAATAGCGTTCACCACAAATCATTTGCTACACACAAGTACAATACATATGTACACCATGTAGTGGCAAGGCAGTTTAGGAACCGTTCACTGCAGTGGGGTCGGGATTTGCCACCTTCATCTCAGAATAATTAATAATGCTTAATATGCATGAATGTGACATTCGTGCACTGGACGTTTGTCGAAAATTATTGACTGTAATTTTAATTTGGTCGATTGATGATTGATATGCATGACATAAATAATAAAGCGTTGCAAGTTCGGTACGTCACATAATAACTATAGGTACTTTATAAATTCTGAGTTTCCGTGTGTTTACAACAGCCCCTAATTTAGTTTGCCTAAAACCTGTCTGAATTCATAATAAAATCTTATTTATTGTGAGCAGGCAAGTGTTTTCGTAACTAAGGCAGATTTTTCCACTTCGGAAAAATGTTCTGCAAACAAGCTGCGTAATTGAATGTCATCGTATGAAGTATGTGCATAAAGTATGTAAATCTTGTCTCAGTTTTTATTCAGTTCGAGTATGTATAACGCAGTATGAATAACCGTGCAGTTCCCGAGCTTCCCGTTCAAAGTTTCGTTTGCAACGCGGACTGCACATTTCGGGATTACATTTTTTGAGCTCACTGTATGAATTCAGATGTTATAATAGGCTGTATGTACTGCCGTACTTGCGGGCTGGATAATCTGCACTGACGCTAACGTGTAAAGCGCTTGACAGATACATACGTAAGTTTTATTGAGTTACATGCACACTGTTACAAGATTTTGCGAAAAAACCAATCTTTTTAAAAATGCGTGAAACAATATTTCGCGCACATACATGCCTGCGTTTCGTTTTCAAAATTATTCATGCATACATTAAATAATGTAATCTACAATTCCACGTCAGAGATTTGTTCAAAAACTATAATTTTTTGCTCATCTTGCACAGCTGACATTGGAATTCCGTCTTTCAGAAATATCGCTGCCAGAAACATTGCTTAATTATGATGTTTAGAATCGCACTGCTTATCGTCTCGTGGTCGATTGTGTTTGGTTAGGTTGTTTATAATTTTGTATGATATCTGGACCATTTTAGTTCAAAAGTACACCAAATGAAATTGACTAATTAATTTCAGTGGCCGGTTGTCTGCCTGGTGACGATGCAAGGGAAATCGATATCCCCCTTGAGCCTGAGGCAGCCACTGATGCGGAATTGTACAAAGTGCCAGATCCAGTCACCGTTGCCCCGGGAGAGGCAGGGAAAGTGACTCTGGCTCAAAACCCAAACCTTCACAGACATTCAGGGACGGCCACGTATAGGAGGTCAGTGAAATCTCGCACTTGTTGTTTCTCAAGGTCCGATCCACGAGCCATGCTCCGTTTTATCAAAGTGACCGCAGAACAGGAGCGAAAGAAAGACGTCCATAAACCGACATTTATACTCCAGAACACTTCAAAAGTCCAATATCCGTCCCATCCAATCCAATAGCTGGAGCTCCACTATTTTGCGCGCTGGCTCACCGTCAACTGGATTTCTTTTTTGTCTGTAGTCGTCAAATTCAAAGCAAGCGCTAGGCAAAAATGGTTTAAAAAACACGAACTAGTGCATTAAATGAAAACAACTTTTGTATGTGGCCCTTCCTCTGGCCAAAGGCTTTGAGTGGGATTTGTCAGTATCGTTTACTTATGTCCGTGTTTACTGTATGCTCGACTGTTTGCATGCAAGCTTTGGCTGGGAACTGTGAAGGGTTCAAATTCTGAACGTATTATGACATGTGGCTTTGTGTTTTCCAGGCCCGATGGGTATGAGTATCATTACAGCTATGAGACGACCCCTCCCACGAAACCCACCCCGCAGTTCACTAGAGCAACACCGATAATCAGACGAGCAACTAGACCAAACCGGTGAGTGACTTCAAAGAGCTAATGTATGTATGATGAAGTCCTTACTGCGCTCCAATCCACGTTGCAGCTAAATTAGAAATTTCCTTCTGTTACCAGGATTCCAAATTTTGAACACGAGCGACCAGCAGCTGAGAACAACAAGCCAGCAGAAATAAAGCCGACCCGTCCGAAACCGCGAACCAATGAGGATTGGTTGTCAGGTGAGCCAGTGTGGTATGTCTTCATCAAAACAAGGTGCTAAACCGGAGAAATTCGATCAAGCCCTCTTCCAATTGAACCCCCACTGGCGGCGTATTTGACAAGGTAAACAGTGCCCCAGGTGCTAATCCAACTTCTCCGGTAATTCTTGAAATTTGCCAAAGGTTTTTTGTGTAATTATAAGTTTGTTCGATTTTTACAGCTTGGAGACAGGACCTTGGCCTGGCATGAAATTGCAAATGGTCAGCCGAAATCCTATCGTGCTGCCGCGTAGTCAGTAACTTCCACTGTACCTACATAGGTGTAGTTTTTGTAAATTCTACGCCACATTATTTATTTATCTTGAGATTTATCAGTGTGTAATTGAATAAAAGTACTGAAATGAAAGTGAAACTCTGCCCACCTTGACAATCAGTCCCTTCGAATCGACCATATATATCCGTTTTCTGGCGTCATCCCAACTGAGTCCTTCTACCACCATGGCCATACATGTCAGACGGGCGATGCCGATGGCGGCCTACAAATTTTGGTTTTTTGAATGACTGGATAAAACGGAATGAAATCTTGTCAGCATACTGTGCTGTGTTTCCAACCATATTTCAACATCACTATGGCATGATTTATGTGCTTGATTGGCGCCGGCTTTTGACTTGCATGCTGATGCACTACGAGGTCATGGGCATTTCAGTCCCGGCCTGGCAGGTGAGTATCTCAGACGGTTTGGATCATGCAAGGGTACCATAAATGGTGGCGGCGAGCGTTGTGCTAGCAGTCAACGCAAAGCAATGAACACATGGCCATACATACCTCACCGAACACCAAAATGAGAATCTTTCCCAATTACTATGTATTTATACCTCTCCAGCTCCGAAGAACAGATATTTGTTGTCACCGACTTTTGTCTTTCGCGCCTTCATCGCAGCAAGAATGCCTGCGACCGCCACCGATGCCGTACCCTGTGCAAACATTGAACAGTTTTTGTTAGAATGCGCAACTTGAATGTTCTGAATGATGAAATGAAGAAACAAAACATCACCTAAATGAGTCACATGCCTGAATGTCATCGTTGAATGTGCAATATTGATTGCGGTATTTCTCGATCAGTCGGAATGCATTCCGGTTGCCGAAATCCTCAAACTGAACCAGACAGTATTGGCCGAATCTGAAAACAAAAAGGAGGAGAAAAGATAACATTCCCTTGCTAAATCAGGCAATAAAACACCAACCTTCGTACAGCAGCCTGCATGAAATTGTCAACGAATGTGTCATAGCTGTCATCCTTGACCCGAGCCTGTCTCAGTCCAATGTACAATGGGTCGTCCAATAGGGTTTTATTGTCGGTGCCACAGTCAAGGGTGACGGGCAAGCACCATTCGGGGGGAATGCCCGCCAGTGCGACGTACAGGGCAAGCTTGCCCACTGGGATGCCCATGCCGTTCGCACCTGGGGACAAGGTTATTTTGATTTTGTTGTTTTGATCAAATATGTACAGTCTGTCCTCCTTACAGTGACGTAACTGGGATCAGACCTTATCGGTCAGAATACCCATGTATGTATACAGCAGAGGTCGTATCAATAAACAAATAAAAACAACAGCAAAATTCCTCACCCAAATCGCCCAATCCAAGTATGCGTTCCCCATCGGTGACTACGATCACTTTGACGTTGTGCTCTGGCCAGTTGGCCAAAATCGCGTCGATACGATCGGGCGTGTTGTCTTTGATCGTGATGTAGAGACCCCTGAATCATCAAGGGAGGTTTTTGGGGTCATTTGGCCATCTGGTGCATTCGGAGTGACGATGTCCAGGTACACCTCCAGTCTGGTGTAAGAGCAGGTCGAAATGGTCGAAGGTCGCCGCTGTTACACATCAGTGCAAAAGCAGAACAAATAAAAAACTAAAATATACACTAACTTTGGCTGTCTGTAGATCAGGCTGTATTTCTGGCAGGCCAATCCGACCGTGGGCGTATAGACGACGGGCATTAGTTCATCAATGAATTCGTTCAGCACCGTGTAGAATAGACGCTCGTTGCGCTCCTGATATACATAAGTCGGGAAATGTGTGCAAGATGCGCGCTCGTGTTCCGCGTCCGGTCAAGGCATTCTGTCTACAATGCCGGCGTAAAGCAGAACAGTGGGTTTTTTCAGAATTCATTTGGTCCCCAGGGATCTGCCGTCGACTTCGTATAATTACCATACTCCATTCAGTGAATATTCTTTATGGTGGTGACCAAATAATGCCAGTGAGCGTCAAACATGTGGAGAGGGTGGACTGAGTGTGCCCCAACCTGCAGGCCACTGAGCTCGACATATCGTGCCAAATCATCCGGCATCGACCTGAGCTGTGTGATCACGCGTTGCACTTGCAACTTCTGGTCTTGAACCGATGCCGGCTGCAGACCGTGAATGCAGAGCATCTGACGTTCGTGCAGCGTGAAACCGAGATCCTGATGTTTAAAGGAAACGCTTTACTTCAGATTTAAAATTTAAAAGAAATGCACATTTTTCATTGTTACCTTATTCACCCTGGCATCCTGCAACACTTGCATGCCACGTCCCTTTGGCATTGACGGTTGTTTGGCTGACATCATCGCCGGTATCGGAGGTGGTTTTGGCAGATTCGACCTTGTTGCCGATTTACTACGAGTCCCTTTGCCGACTGATGTTTCAGTCTTCGTATCGTTAAGGATGGCACGCTCCTGTCTTCGCACGGTCGGCTCGACTTTGGCACTGTTGTTATTCACTGGTTCGTTGTCTTGAACGGGTGTGACTTGGTACGATGCTGGTTTGTTGCAGCAGCACAACATTAGAAATCTGCAAGCAGCATGATGATGTTTCACCCACGGCTTTGGTTCAGTGAAACCGTTCATCAAATTTCTGAGCGTAGAAAATGACAATAAAAAATCTGAATATTTAAAGCGGGAGTCCAGGCAGTAAGGTCCGGTCACGAAACTTGCTGAAAAATGCAGATCCGTGTGTCGCAATTCATGTGAATATAATGCAGTTGATATGAAATCGGTAGCCTCAGTATCGACCGAGAACGATATCGTCAAAGGTACCAACACAGGAGTATAAAATATTCCGGACCAGCTGCCCAAAAACGACATTCATAACGTGTAAAGATAAGGCAGCAATCTCTTTTTATTCGCTGGGTTACGGTAGCACAGCCCAAACCAGCGTGGTCATCAAGCGTTTTGTTCCCCAAATGTTGGTGCGCTTATCTTCTGATGGTGAGTTGGCACTGAGTTGGCTACTGTGAAACTATTTTTCTATCCAGTGCAGTTCTCACAAAACGGTAGGTTGGTGGTATTTTCACAAGCTATAAATGTCGTTTTTGGGCAGCTGGTCCGAAATTTATTTTGTTCCCGAGTTGGTACCTTTGACGACGCTGTTCTCGGCCGATACTGCTTCAATTAAAGTTCTGAAAATTGAATTGTGTTGAGATTAATGTCGACTACAACCTGTGAAAAGTTGAACAAGTTTGGCGCAGTGACCTCACTGCCTGGACCCCCGCTTTAAAGGTGGCTCAAAAATTGAACTCAACTGAAATCACGTTGGCAAAGACTCTTTACATATACTCTGTTTTTTACAACGTCATTGCTGATCCGTAAAGCGCATGATGCGTGCACTGGCTTCGCGGTCACGTGCTTTGCAGCCAGTGCACGCATAATGCGCTTTACGGATCGCAACGCGGTTCGTTTATAAAGTATTGTGCAAAGATTGCCAATACCTAGTCGTGCCCATTTTAGGGTTTCTCCGTGGGTTGAGACTTCAGTGACGTTTTTTCTCAGTCAGTGAACAAGCAACACCAACATTCAATAAAATTCATTGAGTAAACGTTGTAGTGGTAACGCTTTTCGTTTTGCGAAATCAGCTGCGTCAGACTTGTGCGCTACTATCAGACTCGAAAGCCAGACTCTGTATATTTTGACTTGTTTAACGCCTCCCTTGGGAGGGGCACTAATGTCACACCCAATGTTGTTTGGTACTGTTTATCAAGACGATACAGCTTCATGGCAATCTGTCTGGGCATGTCTTTTTGTACCCAAGCTGCGAAACAAACTGTGGTCAAAATGGTATATCGTGTGAAAACACGAGCGGCCAATTTTTCAGGAAACGCGCTACAGCAAGCCACGACGAAAAGAGTGTTTTTTATTCCTTCTTCGAGCGCATCTGAGCCTCAATAATAACGAAATACACAAGCGGTTTGCATACCAAATTGGTTGCCAACAAAATTTGCCATTGCTTGCGCATGCGATATCGGGTTTCTTGCAGCTTCGTAATCAAACATGAAAAGAGAAAAAAACTGCTGAGATACTTAATAGAGAGGACAGCAATATTTCACTTCTCAGCCCAGAAACGCATAATAAAATTATGACCGATCCTGTGGCATAATCTTTGCATCATTTTTCTATCCGAGGCAAAACGTACTACGAACGTGCTGTACAAAAAGGTAAATATTAATCAGGTTTTCCTCCGATGAATTGTCACCTTGACAACCACTAGTTCAAAATATGGAAGCAGTTTGAATTCCAAAACATCTTTTTCGAAAAAAGGTGTGGCTTAAAAACTTGTGAGTCAGCATTCACAACATCAAACTGGCGAAACAAATCTCTGTTGGCAACCTCAAATGAACAAAGAAATACTTTGACAAGAATTTTTGCTCAGACGTGGTTGAAAAAAACTTCAATAATGTATGCTGCACAAACAGTAACGTTTCCGCAACACGTGTTAGCAAGGGAATGAGCAAAGAGCCATGGCAAAAAGCGCCGAAAAAGTTTTCTGTGTAAATAAGAAGAGAGAGCCAAGAGTCCAGCAGAACCCAGACAAAAGCAGAGACTCGGAACACAGCTGTTGCTTACGACGACGGTGCCGAGTCGATAAACCGGTTTGGAGTTTGCATTTCTGGTGGTTTATGCGCGACGATGGCTTGCGTCACTCTGACGAAACTGTGGGGCTCGGAACAAGATGGCGGGGACAAAACGCTTTCTAAAGTGCGCGCTCAAAGATGTACCAAAGTCAGCCAAAGGCAGGTACATAGAACGATTGCAGACAACGAGAAACCTGCTTTTTCAAACAATTTTTCCATCGCTGCTGGCAAGAATGCCCGCACCTTGTGTGTAAATCGACTGCAATTGTGTGACACCCATATATGCGCACAATGAGTGAAATAACTTGTGTTCGCAACAAATAGCGCAAATATATGTTCATAAAAACGCGTGACAGTTGAAGAAGCGGGTTTCCTTTTTGTGAAAATCAGCATAATGTACGTTCGCTGTCCCCCAAAAATTGCTAATTTTCATTAAAAAATGTACCAAAAAAGTTTCACATTCAGTAATTTGTGACCTCAGTCAGCAAGCACCTCACAGCGCCAGGTCTCTTGTGCCAACAAGAAAGCGCATCGCTCTTTATAAAATATTCAATCAAGGTACAGTTTAAAGAAAGACACATACCTTCACAGAACATGCGATTATAATTCTTTTCAACTGGTTGGTTTCTCTTCTGAGCTCCACACCGCAGCACTTGACTGAAGCAGCTTCCTTGGCGGCGGGTCCACCCTTTCGAGCATGTTCCGAATATGAAATTTTTGACGGAAACGTAACTTGTGCCAATTGAGTTTGCGCATCTCCGATTTTCGTCACTGCACAGCAAGTCTAACATAACCGCAACATGAAAAGCATGTCCAAAACACCCCTGTGTGCTTTGCGAGTAGAGAGCAGACTTGGCCAAAGTCGATTACGTTGTCCTGCTCTTGCTCAGCACCACGTAGTAACCATGGGGACTGGGACTGCCTTCAGAATTATAATTATGGAAACATAACGGTAAACGAGGCATTTATTGAGGTAAATTGTTTGCAAAAAATACATGGAGCGCTCAGCCATGACCGAGGATTCAACTGCGTTGAGCACAATTTAGAACCGCAAAACGATCCATGAAATTAATGTGAAATGAAGTCACGAAAATTGACAAAAGAAGCGTGAGATTGCTCCCTCGGTGGTCAACATGACAGATCAAGCAATAAAAAGGCCAATTGAATTTAGGTATGGGCGTCAATGTACCGGAAAAAACCTTCACATCTGGTTCTGATACAAGGTTCATCGGTTATTTTGTTTCTAAAATGTACGCACATCAAGAACAAAATATTGTCAACGTAATGTAAAAAACCTCGAAATTAAAAATAAAAGTAGGTTAAATGACTAGTCATACTGAATTTTTTGTTTCGGTGTTATTAGCGTGCATCATCGTACAAACCAGTGCCCAAACGTCACCAACTCATCTCCGACAGGACGATTTGTCCAAAGCCATCGGTTGGGGTTGTTCCCATTGTTGAATTTTGGTTTGATATACAATATGTACGTATCAATACTTGCACCCGGCCTGCATTGTTGATTACCTTCATCGTAGCAGCATAGACACAAGATGTCAAGCTACAGTGATGTCGCCCTGTTGTATAACTAGACCTACTGTATGTATGTGTTTTTTCTTCCGTTTGTCAACCCATACTGAAGGTAAACATCATGCTCGCATCCGTTTGAATGTGGTGCGTCGGAATGCCTCAGACTTTAGAAGGGTCACCGCTGGCGTAAGGCTGGCGTGGCGTGACTGCTATAATGTGATGAAAGTCAGCCAATGAAAACATACTCTAACTGCAACCCAAAATTTCTGCCTCAAAGTTTGTCAAAGGGCAAGCTCAAAAGTTTGTCATTTCAGATATGGTTCAGTTACGAGTCATGATACTGAACATCAAGAATCCGAGTTTCGAGGACAACGTAAGCCTTTTTGGGAATTCGCGAAAGATACAGGCAGTCGTAGTGCATTTTTACTGGTTGCAGGTACTGCCGATAGCGATGCAGTCAATGTACTATGTATTACATCTCGAAACTGAAAAATCGCACAATTCACATCATGAACCCAGATGTGAATCAGTTTCTACACTACGAGCTTGATATTCACCACGTGATTGTTGCGAACGACAAATTGAAGAACGTGGATCAAATCCTGTCCCCGACGTTCTCTTGGTATCAGCGAGACAAAAATGGAGTGGCGACAATTAGCCAGGGGTAAATTCGGAATTTTTTTATTCTTTCAGCATTTTTACAGTCTTTCCTTCCAGGGTCAAGCACGGAATCGATTGTACACTGAATCTGCGCTCGTTTCCGTTCGATAGATATCAATGTCGAGTATTCTTGTTCAAATGTGGGTGAACCTAATGCTTTTGCTTAAACCAGTCTTCAAAATTTTCATAATGCAGATTATGGGAAAATCGAATGGCTGCAAACAAGCGAAGTTCCAGCGTTGGAGCTGCACCCAAACTACGGCCTCAGTCATTTCACCACCGACCATCTTGGAGCACGCAGATGTAACAGCGACAAAGGTTCATCCAGCTGCGTCTTGTTTGTGATTGTGAGTCGTCGGCAAGTTTGCAGCAAGGAAGAGAAACTCTCTTGTCACGAAAACGGAGGATTTGCTAAAATTACATAATGAGGATACCTGTTCCTGGTCTTGGTAAATTATTTCGACTTGTTTTCACATGCGGTGCATCAGGTCATCCTCAGTGCCAATGCACCAAATAGCCACGTGTCTCGAGCTGATTGCATGCGCGCGTAAAACATCACTGCTTGTGCAAAAGCGCAGTGTCCAAATATGCCTGATGTTTCAGCCAAGCACAAAATCTCGTGCCTAGTGATCGACATCCATTTCCATCGAGGTCTGACGTACTTTATGATGAATGTGTATGGCCCCTCATTTTCGATGGTCATGGTCGCGTACATCTCATTCTTCATCGATCATGAGTGTACTCCAGCCAGGGTCACAATTGGCATCACGGCTATATTGACATTAATGACATTGGTTGGGTGAGGTTTCATTCTGTTATACATAAAAGGCGCTAGATCATTACAAAGTCATCAATGGGCATGATAATAACAACGAGGAAAAGTGGAAACATAAATGGGGCTTGCCGTGTCATGGATACACCATGATGTTTCATGTCAGAACAGGTGCCGGCCCGAATGAGACGTGACATCCAACTGATGTTTCACTCTCGTGTATATATTCCAGTCACTGCGTAAGATTCTACCCACCGACATCACCTATTTGACAGCGGTCGACCTGTGGAATCTCGTCTGTCAATTATTCGCGATTGCTGCTTTGGCCGAATTTTCAGTCGTGAACGCATTGGGACAGCGCGCGAAGGAAACTCATCGTGCGAAAGTCCCATCAGCAAGCAAGGGAATCAGTGCGAAAATTCACGACCCGAAATTCTGGGATCGCAGTGCTCGAATAGCGTATCCTGCTTGTTATTTTGCGTTCATTGCAATTTACGTGTATGTGGCGTTCTCGGCGGACTACACCGATCAAATGTCGGATTACGAGTACTTGAAATCGAGCTTGTTGTTGGACAGTAATCGTATGCCAAATGAAACATTAGCCGCATTACTGAATGACCACAGGAAGATCACGGCAGGTGAGAGGTAGCTTGTTACCCAAGATGATGAAAACTACTGTCGAAATAACCCATCAAAACTTCCTTCTTTGTATGTATATACGTAGACATAAACAGCGCCGCTGGACATACAGGCACCAGTTTTGTTTGTTTCCTTGTACAAGCAAGCCTTCAGTAGCTAAAGTTGATTTTACAACAACAGGTAAGTATACAGGCCCGCGCAGTTGATAAGAAAACGTATTGTTGTCATCACATGGGGCGAAATGAAACAAAGTGATAATGATAATGCTGTTGCGTTGTCAGGCTTCTGTCACTTTTTCTGACCCATTTTATGAGCGTTTTACTGAACGTTTGAAAATATTGTGAAAACTGCCTGTTTTGAGTATTTTGTTGAATTGTGCAATAGGACGTTTTTTCTGTTTCAGTGTATGATCTGCTTGATAGGGAGTAATGCTTGATGTCTTGAGTTCTATAAAATAAAATATGCCCTGTAGCTTTGCCAAAATGTACTGTTCAGCTTATGCCCACACTTTTCAGTCTCTCTGCTTTTTGTACTCTTTTTTCACTCACCTGCGGGGTGGGTGACGAATGTTTACTTTTCCTTTCCGGCTCTGAATCATTTCTCATGTCAAGCTATGTATATATACCCAACTAGACGTTGGTATTTATATAGGTAGTATCATTTTTTTTATGTGAGAAGGAAGGCATCAGTTACATGATTTATGTTATTGCTCGGTCAAAGTCTCAGGACTAGAAATAATAAATCGCCATGACTTCTTTCACACAAGCTTCTATATACCACGCCCTTTTTACCCGCCCATATCATGCAACAAAAGCCCATGGGATTTTTGTTGAACATCCATGTTTCGAGCGACTGACATCGCGAAATGACATGCAATAATTTTTCGCCAAATCTTGAATTTGATTGTTTTTGACATTTTTTGTTATTTTTCGATAATGCGATCAATGCCACCCAGGAATTTAATTTTATTGAATGTAAATTCAGATTTTTCGCCACAGATATTGTTGGATTTCATAAAAATTTTGTTGATGTGAGTATAACTAACACCGCTGTAACGAACACCACTATTGTCTTTGTTTTCCTACGGCTTTTACCAAGTTATTGGATGTGTTATTTTCCCGAGCCTGTGTCAGGTGTGTAATTTGGCATAAAACGAGTTCGTAGAGAGCGACCTGTGTATTTTTTCCAACAGAAAAATAATGATGTCGGACTGTGCAGGAAACAAAATGAGAAAATCTGTCAAATTTGTCGGTAATGTCGGCTCTGCCGCGCAAGTGTAACCTCAAATTTTACTCCATGCCCTGTGCATTGGCATTACCCACACCCACCTACAGTGCAATAAACTCTGATTTGAGGCTTGCGCGATCGCTTGTCATATGCCGACAAAGGCACCTTTTTATGTCACCGCAGAAAACGAGTGACTTTTTATTTCTGCCGTTTGGTGTGGTTTCCAAAGTTGGTCTCTGTGCACAGGTATGTAAAATTTGTCAGCGGTAAAAGGGCAAAGCGAATACCTTAGTGCCGCAGAGGGTTAAAAGTGGAATTTTACTACCGCCTGTATGGATACTTTACCGCACACACAGGGGTCTTTTTAGAGACTGCACTCTTTTTCAACGTGTATGGTTTGTTTTAGTCTGGTGCGGGTAAAAGGTGTCCCTAAGTCAGTTGTATGTACAATACTATATTTGTAAATAATATCAAAGCGATTGAATAATACAACACGCACGCATGCGCATGTGTAGTGATGTATCACCTTCGTATGGTATTGACTGAAAAGTTTCTGTTTGTATTTCTAAAGTCCAAATAACAAACCTGGGACAAAAAACCGACTTTTTTCGAAAAGCCTGTTTCAATGATCCATTATTGCAATTTATTCACAACTGTGGAAAAGTGTGTTCGACACTTGTCTTCTAACTTACGCTCTAGTCTCACAGTTTTCTATTTACACGGTTTACGGACTGACTGTATTGTATACACTTGTACGCGACTTACAGTATGTATACCGGTATTGCTTGCTCAGACAATTGTCAAGTATTAGTGTCACAAGACCAAAAAATTCCAAGATTTGGGTCACATGTTGTGAATTTGCTCTTATTCCAACATTTTTGCCCACGAGCCTTTCATTCCTTGACCACCAGCACTTTGCTTGACATTGACTGACCAAATGTCTGACAAAACACAAGATCAAGTGAAGCACCAGGGTATCAATTATTTGCATGTAACACAACACACATGCACCGCTATCAGCGCGCATGCCCCGTCACGTTATGAATTTATTTACAATTTTTGTCTGTCATCATTTATATACATTGCGTACATTCTCTTCTCACTTTTACTACCCGCAGCATTTACTGCATAACTTTGTATTATTGCGTTGTATTGGTTTGCGTAATGTTCGCAGGTCATGTTACTCTTGTTTTTCATTCATGGTGAAACAATTTTCTCTCATGTTATCTGGCGTGAAGGTGAAACTTTCGGCATTTCCCAAATCCTGATTTTTTTCATATGATGATTTCAGGCAATTTCGCGATCAAACGAACAACAGCAATGGCTAAAATCACGTGAAACTGTCACCGTCAGCAAGTTCTACCTGGAATTTCGATCCAAGACTATCAAAATTACCGGCATGACATCACCACGCGTCAATCTCATTCTTCTATTCCTTTTCCTGACAACAATCAACACACAAAGTCTTCACGAGGAGGAGCCCATTGAAGAATGGTCGTCTGCTGTACAAGCGTCGCGGTCTGGGCCGAGCACCAATCATTTAGCGGAACAAAGTGGCGCTGGCCCGTTATCAGTGTCGGACGATGAGGATATTGCCGCCGGCATCGAGGGTTCCGGCGCCGGACCAGGACCTGACGTGACGACGCAAGACCCAGACCAAGAGCTGCATGAAACATCAGCAACACGCACCGTCGTCAAAACCCGATGGCCGACTCAGCCTGAGACAACAAGGCCGACTCATGGTCACAAACTGGATGACCACAATCTCAACAAACCTCAACCGGCTGCAGATCATGACCATGCGGACAAAGCGGGCGGCGTTCAATTCAATCTGCCGACGGACAGACCGCAGGACGACCTTGCAGTCAGGGAGGGTGACCAAGAGGGGCCTAGGTCTGCCACAGGGTTCCTGTCTACGACGTCTATAATTTTATTTGTTGTAATTGGCATTATTGTAGTGTTTGCGTGTGTAGCCATTATCTATTTGTTGGTTCGCGCCAGAAGTCGGCGTCATCGAAGCACGAGCAGTAGGGGGTCGTATCGACAGGCGTCACAGGGGGACGGCAAGGGCAAACCCACCGAATTGTGACTAAATTGGCAATTATAACTTATGGTATTGACGGGTAATTCATTGCCGTTATGGTTGAAAAAGTGGAATTTAAAACATCAACCGTAACTTTCACTTCAGCCGATTATCGACTTGATTTGGCCACGATTATTTTACTTCGTGCACAAAAATCTTTAAACGTGCATTTTGTGATTATCGGTTCAAACCAGAACCATGATGTGTATTTTTTTAATTGGCATGACTATTTTCATTCCCTAGCTCAGTACCGGTGCCATCATTGGCTTGTATTTATGCTTTTTTTCTATTAGCTTGTATTTATGCTTTTTTTTTCTATTAAACCTTGATGAAAATATTTGTTTAAGATTAAAATAATTATGCAATTATTTTAATGTTATTCAGCTTGTATTCTACGATAATGCGGTGCTGCCATGATTGTATCAGTAAGTTTTTCAATTATATAATGACTTATGGCTATTTTTTACCTGGTTCCAAATGTTGCTTATTAAGCCGACTATGCCTAGTCAGATTATTTTTATTGAACATAAATGTGTGTGTGACAACCTCTGGGGTCATGTGTTGGCTGAACTTAACAAAAGTCACGACACGATATCTTTTCAGCACAATCCATGATCAAATGGCGGGTCTGAAGCAAACTTCAAATAACTGACAATAATGTCCACATTTCTTTTACAAAAAATCCAGCGCCACGATGATCAACAGATGTAACTTTGGTCAAGAAACAGCTGCCCCGGGCAGACAGTGCATTTCTAATAAGAGCGCTGTTAGCTTCGAATTAATTACCAAGCCAACTGTTTCGAAAACGGTCAGTTTAGTCCAGTCAAGAGTACCACATCCACAAAGAACATGAAAGCACATCTGTTGATCGCCGCCCTGCTGCAGATTTCAATGCGAATAGCGATTGCATCCGACTCCAATGAGCCGGGTCCTGACGTGTTCCTGGACGGCCAATACTGCTTCAATGGCGGGACGTGCTTGATCCACGACAATGTCATCTCCTGTCTGTGCCCCCCGGAATAGGTGGGCCAAAATCATATCAATCGGATATATCATAAAATGTTCAAGCATCGTTTGTTAATTATGTTCATGAGCAAGCGCAGTTCATCGCCTGACATCACGCTGAAGAATTCCTTCGCACCTTTTCTTTTTGCCCACGTCTGCGAAATGAGCCATAAAAACGATTATGATCATTACCTTGCTAACCTCAACGGTTTGTCCTATGTATTTGAGTAGAAAGTGAGTACATGCATCTGGAAATCACCACTGTCAAAACTACACACACGCAAGTTCTATAAATTTTGACCAACCGAAGCTGTAGTGATGAAGCGTGCACAAATGGAGACATGGGCCCAATTAGAGAAGCCGAACTCATACATTTCTGTCACTGCGCTCAAAGGTTCGAAGCCCGTCGAAAAAAGTTGACAAGATGCCACTATGGCCCTACCGATGGTGTTGTGCCTGTGCTCTGGTCACTTTTGATGTGTTGGAAACCGACGCTGCAAGTGCAGTCTGCCCTCAGTCGAATTCCAGGAGGAAACGTGCATACTGTATGTAATTCTCATCCACATTTCAGGTAGAAATTTTAGCTTGCAATTCCGCCCACTCAGCGATCTTTGTGCTTTATTATTTTCAAATATGATATTGCTCATTTTTGGCTAAACACGAGAATGGGTGTGATAACAAAACATTGAAAGGTCGAACGAGGCAGCTGAAGTGTTTTTGGAAAGTTTCTCAACAAAAGGCTGCCAACGTCATGTCTAGCAAACTATACAGTACATGTTATACAGTGTTCGTGTTAAGGCCCACAGTTTTCTCAAACATAGTAGTCATCAGCTTTCTACCCACTTGTGAAAAAAATGAGCTCAATAACAATTATCCTCCTAATCCAATTGTGCCACACTATCGTTTCGGCTTGCTGGTGGTCAACAGATTCCCCAGAAGAAACAGGCCGCGTCAAGTGTCCCAATGCGCCTTCGGGGTATTGCAAGCACGGAGGAACTTGTATGGTATCGTTGCTGAATTCAGATCATGCGATCTACAGCTGCGATTGTCTACCTGGTTATCATGGCAAGCAAAAGTTTTTCTCTCACACGCCTACTATTAGCACAACTGTTTTCATTACGTTGAAGTCTATAGGCACAATATTTATGCGTAAAAATTGTGTATGACATTTGTGTGCTTTATATTCATGTCATCAACTCAGATCGTCGCAACTCTTGTCGCCACCTCACCCCTTGTGCCATGTATGAAATGTATATATATTTCTCGCGCTCATTCAGAGCTTAAAGTGCAAGGGACATAATTCATATTTGGAAAATGGGACCATTTTTTGTTGCTGGAACTGAAAGCCGCAATCAAGGTGACCATCCTTCAAAAAGAAGTACCGTCGAAAAGTGTCAAATGAACTGTCAAAAAGTATGCCAAAGGTGCACCTCTGGGAGTATAAGCACCAACTGATCTAGCCGCCCCCCGGACATGATTTTCAGGCATCGTACGGAAGCAGCACATCACCGAACGAACGAAGTTGGAAAATCGATGTTGCACGATATGATCGTCACACCGACGGAGTGAGTTGAAAAATCATAAGTCCTTCAAAAAGGCTCATTTCGCGATTCTGAAACCGGTTCTGGAACCGGTCAAATTTGCCGTATTGGTTTATGTTTCATTGAAGTGCACCAGTGTCGGTGTCCACTCGTAGAGGTCGATACCTTTGGTGGACCACCTTCTGTTGCGTCCCCAATGTACATAGTCTTATATATGTAATCACCGAAACATTTTCAGTTCGATGTGTCAACAAGTGTCAACGGATCGGAAGTCAAATGAAAATGTTTCGGTGATTTGTATAAGACTATGTACATTGGGGACGCAACAGAAGGTGGTCCACCAAAGGTATCGACCTCTACGAGTGGACACCGACACTGGTGCACTTCAATGAAACATAAACCAATACGGCAAATTTGACCGGTTCCAGAACCGGTTTCAGAATCGCGAAATGAGCCTTTTTGAAGGACTTATGATTTTTCAACTCACTCCGTCGGTGTGACGATCATATCGTGCAACATCGATTTTCCAACTTCGTTCGTTCGGTGATGTGCTGCTTCCGTATACGATGCCTGAAAATCATGTCCGGGGGCGGCTAGATCAGTTGGTGCTTATACTCCCAGAGGTGCACTTTTGGCACACTTTTTGACAGTTCATTTGACACTTTTAGACGGTACTTCTTTTTGAAGGATGGTCACCTTGATTGCGGCTTTCACTTCCAGCAATAAAAAATGGTCCCATTTTGCAAATATGAATTATGTCCCTTGCACTTTAAGTTGACGACCAAGGTTGACGATGAAACGATTGGCCCATTGTGCATCTGACCACTGTGGTGGATCGGTCAAGGGCAGCTAAATACATGAGACCGAATCAAATGAAAGCACAATTCTGACTCACGCCAAGTTTGCCACAATGGTGTGAAAGTTAGGTAAGTATATTGTGCAGTGAATATGGGCAATCCATGTTTGTTGTACAAACGCATTGCATAAATGCGCGCTTATAGAAAAGATGCTTGACATATTGCCAACATAATTAACCTTCCATCATGGTTTCGGCAAAAATTTTTGCTGCAGATGATTCGGCACTTTATGTACACATCAGCGCTATGCGTGGTAGAATGGGATTATCGTCTTGGTGTCCTAAAGTGCAAGGGACAAATTCATATTTGCAAAATGGGACCATTTTTATTGCTGGAAGTGAAAGCCGCAATCAAGGTGACCATCCTTCAAAAAGAAGTACCGTCTAAAAGTGTCAAATGAACTGTCAAAAAGTGTGCCAAAGGTGCACCCTCTGGGAGTATAAGCACCAACTGACTAGCCGCCCCCAGACATGATTTTCAGGCATCGTACGGAAGCAGCACCACCGAACGAACGAAGTTGGAAAATCGATGTTGCACGATATGATCGTCACACCGACGGGAGTGAGTTGAAAAACATAAGTCCTTCAAAAAGGCTCATTTCGCGATCTGAAACCGGTTCTGGAACCGGTCAAATTGCCGTATTGGTTTATGTTCATTGAAGTGCACCAGTGTCGGTGTCCACTCGTAGAGGTCGATACCTTCGGGGACCACCTTCTGTTGCGTCCCCAATGTGCATAGTCTTATAAGAATCACCGAAACATTTTCATTTGACTTCCGATCCGTTGACACTTGTTGACACATCGAACTGAAAATGTTTCGGTGATTACATATATAAGACTATACATTGGGGACGCAACAGAAGGTGGTCCACCAAAGGTATCGACCCCGAGTGGACACCGACACTGGTGCACTCAATGAAACATAAACCAATACGGCAAATTGACCGGTCCAGAACCGGTTCAGAATCGCGAAATGGCCTTTTTGAAGGACTTAGATTTTTCAACTCCTCCGTCGGTGTGACGATCATATCGTGCAACATCGATTTTCCAACTTCGTTCGTTCGGTGAAGTGCGCTCCGTACGATGCCTGAAAATCATGTCGGGGGCGGCTAGATCAGGGGCTATACTCCCAGAGGTGCACCTTGGCACCTTTGACAGTTCATGCACTTTTCGACGGTACTTCTTGAAGGATGGTCACCTTGATTGCGGCTTTCAGTTCCAGCAACAAAAAATGGTCCCATTTTCCAAAATATGAATTATGTCCCTTGCACACGCCTTTCTAAACAAAATGTACACTTTGAGCGAGTGACACATTTTGATGACCACGATTTAGTTTATCCGGTTTTCATTTGCTGCTTGCCATAACACTTTTCTGCACTGTTGCAAAATTTGGGGATGTTTCAACGGATAACTGCAGAGAATAGATGCATTCATTGACGGCAGTAATGCAGCATGCAGCGCGTGCGTGCGAGTGCCATGAGCTGGCGGATTGCCTATACATTCTGCATCGATCGTCTAGACAACGAACAAGATCGACCAGTGCACTACAGTCAGTTTTTTTTTGAAGTTCTGATAAAATCATTTTTTTTTATTGCAGCGCAGAAGCTGAAAATGAGAGTCGCAACAAAATTCTTCCACTTCTTTGTTTGCATCCATTCAGAATCATCTCTTACAAATTTGCTCAGACGAGGGATCAGGCCTGGTGAATTGTATATATAGGCACTTGCAAAAAATTTACTGCCTGAACGGTGGAACGTGTCTGATGAGCCTTCCGCCGCCGATTGCCCTGTATCTATGCATCAGTCGTGTGAGATACCATGGAATACATTGTTAACATCCCATATTCTCAACTCTGGCCAAATACGATTTTTACGTGACACCTGCTATTTGCCGAGAATGATTATTGTGCCATTGCTTTGGTTACAAATTGTTGAGGCCTAACTATACTTCGTTCTCTCACGCAACACGAAACAAATCCTCGCCCGCTGGTTGGCTGGCGAGCTCATCACAACCAATCAGCGTGGGAAAATTTGTTTCGTGTTGGAGAGAACGAACGGCCTTTGCAGTTTGCCAATTGTAAAAATTGTCAATGACAAAACTACATGTGTAAGTCGCATGAACTGAAGAAACTCAGAATCATTATTGTTGAAGAAACAGTGTGAATTGTCAACTCAATCAATTACGATTCAATTCATTTTGTCAATCAAAGGTTTTCTGAGCAAGCACAGATATTGTTTGTTTAGGATCGAACCCCGCATCGAACGCAAACGGTATGCATTTTTATGACTTCGAAGTGACCGATCTGGGACAGCTCAATGGCACAAGCAGAACACTAACAAAAAGACCGAATTTGTGCAATAAACACAATTCTGACGCACGGCCGTTTGGCACATAATGGTGGCAACGCCGTTCGCGACCTGGGCTCAAGTCTGAAGAAAAGCAATGGTCTTGGAGAGCAAACAAATTTTCTTAAGCTGGCTAGACGTGAACTAAGCTTGAGCAACGCACTTCAACTACATAATGTAAGTTCCGTCCTTGATAACAGTCACTGTTGTGAAACAGAAGCAGAAATGATCCCTGCTCTTATTAATTTCGTGACGTTAAAGGTGCGCGTATACTCATTCCGCGGAACAGAAAGAACAGTGAAGGAACGATTATTTCCGGTGACCCGCGTATACTTCACCCGAGGAACAGCGGAAACGAGTATACGCACGTCACACGGAACGATCTGACGCAATCGAGAAGGAACAAAAAAACGTTCCGCGGAACAGAAAGAACGAAGTCAAAACATTTTGACTTTTTGTGCTGTTCCTCGAGGTTGTTCAATTGAAATGAGCATCACTGGAGTTCGGAGAGGCCAAAACTTTTATTTTTTTGACACCGCGATGTGAAATAAGCGTTTTTTTCGTCGTGAAACAACAAAAAGCATTCCAGATCTTTCTCAGGACGACTAACTTGGCGGTCTTCCATGTCCGTGGTAAATGAAACAGTTGTGGGCAAGCCTTTGTCGTTCAAATAACCTAATTTTGACTTCAAAAAGTGCCCCTGGCATTTCTGACTTTCTTACAATTTGCGTTATTTACACACATTACACAACGAAGCCGTGAACTGGCTGCATTGTGGTGCGATCACATCAAAGCGTTTTGAGTGCGTGAATTCAAATAGTTCTGTTCTTTTGGTGACATTCTATTCACCATTTTTGAAATCACGGTGTCAGTTTACATAGAAAAAATAAGGAAAACCAGCAAAAAGTACTCATCATGTGTTTCCGTTTCCGCTGTTCTTTCGTTCCGTCACGGAACTGCATTGCGCAGAACGTTTTGCGTTCCTCGGAACGAGTATACGCGCACCTTAACCGTGCTCTGTGCCTTCCTGACATGTTCGATCAGATCAGACGAAGGTTCAAGTTTAGTGGATTGTCAAGATGGTTATGAATTATATTGGTGCAAAAACGGTGGAACGTGCCAAGTGACCGTTCCGCCAAACAGCGAGCTGTTGTGCTTCTGTCCCGAGGGTTTTCGTGGGAAACGATGTGAACGAATAACATACTCGATGCTGGCCAAATACCGCTGGGAGATCATGTTGGTGATGTCAGTGGTTGTGTCCCTCACTGCCTTGACCACTGTGATCGCCTGTTGGATTCGATACAACAAACAACGAACACGCGTCAAGCCGGAACACGGGGAGACTGGCGGTCAACAGCTTCGATTTTGAATATTATTGATGCTGCAGCTAGATACAGATATAACCAAGACGTTTGGTTATGTTCAAAGACTAATCTGGTTCAACGTCGGCCAACGCTCACTGCTACCCAACACCTAGTGATATTCTAATCAAGTGATTTTGCTTTCGCTATTTTTGAGATGTGGTTTATATTTGACTCTGGTCGTTATTTTCATATCTTCAGCGTGCAACAACTGTGTCCTTACATGATCTTAAAATTTATCACGAAACCTACTGCATTCCATTGCTTCTCTAGAATGGAGTGGAATATTTTGCGTTTCAGGTCTCGTATTCGCTACTACGACCATGATGTCTCAAAGGAACGTATCATTGTTTGTTTTTACTTGTCTGTGTATATTTCTTCGCGTGATGTTACATGTGCAGCAAGTCGTTGTTAAATAATCCAAAGCATTGTCTGACTTGAACCTCAAGGCACGCAGTCCGCACTTCCGAACTTTGTCTTTCACTCTATCGGCATTCGGCAATGAATCCAAAGTTGATTGTCTTTGTACTTCAAGTCCGAAGCTTCTGCTGTGCCTGTTCCAAGGATCAGGAGAGAACGCAGTGCGTGTAATGCACCGAAGATGTCGAGCCGTTTCATGCCGAGCGTTGCAACTAAGGAACGTGCCAATGATACCAGTCACATAATGACACGGGTGAACTGAGGTGAGACTGCACCCTGGGTCAAACGTTGTAGGAATCGATAGTGCGACGGATCGTCATCGTCGACACGGGCACAGTACCGATGGGAGGTCGCTGGATTGACACCGTTTTCATGACATCGAAACTTATTTTACGGACTTGCTTCTGTTTTTTTTGCGATTACTCTTGATCATACATTCACTATGGTTCTCCCTGTAAGGTTTTTGCATTGGTCATTACATTTCCCTTTGGTATTGCCATTTATTATGTGCAAATGGCGGTCCCTGTTTGGGTAACAGCCGTTAACCCAAGGAAACCATCATGCGTTGTTGGGTTCACTCACACAAGTAGGTCTTACGAACACAACAGAGATGACAAGGACGGGTCTGCTACCTTCTAATCTAGTTCTGAACTGTTCACAATTTTAAGAACACAACAAGCCGTTGCTAAACTTTTCACCGATAATCACCAAGAAATTTTTAACAACCATAATGCTGCTGTCAATCAATTACCCTCATGTAGTCAATCTGCATAAAACGCTGATCAACATTCTTCTGCTCGTCTTCATTGAAAGCATTGAAAGTAAAGGTTAGTTACTGAATACCTGTAAAATTATATAAAACTACCGGAGTTTTCCCATACCCCGAAAAGGGTCGGGAAAGATTTCCGAACAAAGCCCCGGAAGGTTCCATATGGACCAGCAAAGTGTTTTTCAAAAAAATCAATCTTACGGTTACAAACTAGTCGTTTTTGTACTTTTATCTCTGATAAGATGTCTGAAACACAATTGCTGATGTTCTACTTTTTCCGAATAGACGTCTGTATACTGAAACGATTTATACATCCAGATTATCGGATCCGAGTGTCAACCAACGACACAGGTGCAGACGCTCGAGTCTACTTCACGTTGATCGGCATTGATGCCATCGACAGGTCGGTGACGACCACCGAAGAACGTCAGCTTAATTTGACCAGTTGTAGGCCGAACGATGAATGTTGCACGTGTCCATCCGACAATCAAGGCTTGTTCCAAGGGTTAGCCACTGAAACACCCTATCATGCTCATGCCTTCTTAATGACTGTTATCTTTTGGAATTTTAGAAATACGGTGCATGAATTTGGGTACGCAAATATGACTGACGTCAAAGCCATTACGGTCCTGAAAATCCGACTTCATCAAATGAAAAGAGGTATAGTAAATTTCCAAATTCGCTGCCGCACAGTAAAGTACGCCCCATAGTTCATGTCAGGTTCTAAACCCGAAAATCAGCTAGTGAAACATTCGGTCAGCCAACACACACGCAGCTTGCCAGCCAGCCAGGCAGCTGCGCGCAATGTTTCAGAACCGCGCATGGTTAGCGTTCGGGTTTATAACTTGACATTAACTATGGGGCGTATTTTACTGTGCGGCAACGAATTTGGGAATTTACTATACTATCATTCGCAAAATTCAAGTGTGCTTTTGAACAAAGGAACCCAGATAATAAAATGTCTATTACAATGAGGTGAAGGGTATCTACTACACTTCATGGTTTGGGATGTCGATGCGCCGGATTCCATTATAACGTTTGCGAACGATTATGAAGGAGATCAAGGAGGACAAGGAGATTATGAACGACAAGGAGACCTTCAACTGTTAAACAAAGCTCTCCTGTTGCTGTTGGAATAGAATTAATTCGATATTCAAGTAATATATTCCAGTTGGCATCGAGAACACAGCGTCCACTATCACCACGTGGCACGTTGTGTTCGTAGCCAATGGCTGGCATGGGGTCCGTGTGTCGGGCCTTGTGGTGGCAGCAATGGCACAAAGACAAGAACAAAGAAAGTGTATGCCAGCCCGATTTTTTTTTTATTAGGAAAAAAAAAAAAAAAAAAAAAAAAAAAAGTAATAATGTAAAAAAAAAAAAAGATGAAAATAAAATTAAGAATGACAAAATTAAACTGAATAAAATTATTCAATATGGTGGGTGGTAGCCTAAAAACAATATGTAAGTGAAAATAAAATAGAAATAAATTATTTGGGGTGGAATCGTCGTCAAGCAGAGAGGTCAACTTACACTGTACTCATACACAAATATAAGTCTGAAATTGTATTATTGTTTACTTTTAATTGTATTACTGTGACCCGATTGATGTAGACTGTTCAAGATATGAAACTTCAGATGATTGCAAAACAGAACCTTGTTTTACAACAGTGACAAACACCACCACTGCAGAAGCTGCCAAAGTTGGCAGTAAGTCACTCGTTATAAAAATTTGTACAGCAAATGATTGGAACTCACGTGTGAGCTACCGTTTTCAGCCCCAGTCAACAACACCATCTATTGGCTGTTGATTGCTACCCTCACCGTTGGCTGCATCAATCTGTTGACTTGTGTGGCAGGTGCAATTTTGCTGACGTGGTGGTGCGCAAATCGAAGGTCAAACGCAAATAAAGTGATGTTTCTCATTCTGATCAATGAAAGCGGTTTTCAGAAACAAAGCGAAATATGGGAATACCAAATCCAGTCAATCACCATTGCCAAGGTTCCTTATCACTTGGGATCGTCTCGTGGATCACTGAAAAGCACATATGCGTTGCAGAACATTCGAACAATCTGAATGCAGTGCAATCGAAGCGAACCAAGTGCCCTATCAAACACCACCATTGTCAACGGGTACCCGTTTCAGTGAATACTCAACTTCGATCAGCATCGGTGGTGGACCACAGCAAACAATTACAAGCAAGACAACGCAGAGCTTGACAAGTAAATCGTCAGGTCATAAACATGAATCAATCACAAGCAAAGCTGAACTGTAGAAATTAAAATTGTGATGGATGCTACTTCTAATGATGTATCGCGCGCAATCTGGGCCGTAGTTAACATTTATCGATACTGGTCTGTATAGAGTACTGTAAATAATATAACACTGGTTGTTTCCATAAATTTGGTAGGTCACTCTTACCAGCAGCCAACCAACTCTTGAGACACTAGAATAAAATTTTAAACGCTTCAAAGATCGAAACAGTAAGTCAACCGCAATCAAATTGATCCATGTTTTAGTAAATGCACAATTTTGCGCTATATCGGTACGGCATTATAATATTGCATTATTATATTCATGCAAATGTACTCCAACACTTTATGTAATTGGTGCCGGCTAAATTGTAAAAACCTAGGTATTCATCATTACTGTCACGCCTCGAGCGGTTGTTGATGTTTACCCTTTTCGTGTCTGAAACGAAATAAAGTACTACTACTACTACTACTCAACCATTTCGAAGGTTTTCACAGTGGTCTGCAAACAAATACATAGTGGACAAAAAAGATCCGGAGTGTAACTTGCGCGCTGTGTATCGGTGTCCTGCGATAAATGTGGGATAAATGTCCTGGGTGATACGTTGCCCGGTGTTATTATGATGTTCTGCAGATTCTATGTGCCAACAGAGTCCTCGACCAGCTGATGTTACATCAGCGATATGTTCACGTATGATATATACGACCAGTTGGTAAGTGTTCAGGGGGCACACACGCATGAACGTTCAATATTGAATCATGAAGCACAAAGCGCGTGAAGCTTCATGACTAATTTCTGACCAGCAGCTGCTTGCTGACAACCTGGGCAAATTGTATCTTACAAGCATACGTTATGTGAAAACAAAACCATGTTGTGGCACCCAATATTTTACTCAAAGCTGCAAACTCGACGCAGTGACACAAAGACAGAAGATTGCAACAACCGACATTTGTCCAACGACCAACCAACCAGCCTTCCACGACCAATGGTCCCAGAACACCATTACGTCACGTACATATAGTCCATCCACCAGCTCATGGCACTTTGTGTTGCTGCTGGCTGGTTTGTTCCCTTCCCCCACGTTCTAATGAAAGAGAAATTGAGTTTCCAAAAAAATTATTTTTGCTCCTAAATTGCTGTTTTTATGAAATCGACGTGTTTTATCGATTTTAATTTAATTTAATTTTAAATTTGATCGAATTCAATCGTTTTCGACACATTTTCTTATTTTTTAAGTTTTTTTTGCAAAATCGCTCACGCTCAATTTCTCTTTCATTAGAACGTGGAGGAAGGGAACAAACCGGCCATCAGCAACAGAAAGTGCCATGAGCAGGTGGACGGACTATACACTATTGTCGTACCATCAAGGACCACTGCCGCTGGCCGTAGTTCCGTTTTTATTGATTCAAGAAAGCTTTTCGCAATTTTCAAAATATGGAAAATAAATTATGCGGTTGAACAAATTGAGCCGTCGTTTGCAGCCCCAATCAACAGCGCCGTTCAAAATTGATTGCATCAATCTGTTGGTTTGCGTTACCGGGGCAGTGCATACTCAAAATCAAAGACAACAAAAGCGAATACGGATGACACAGAAACTGGGTTAGTGATCATCGTTTTTCAGAAATCCACAGACTAGAGTTGCATTTGGTTTTCAGAAAGAAGACAAATGACGATCAACCGGAAATGTTAAAGTTGGTTGATTCGATGGCTAATTTGCGAGATGACGTATTCTTAATTTACGAGCCAGACAAGCTACAAGTGCTTGTAGATCATGCGAGGAATCCGAACACAGTGCAATTTTTAGGAACGACATCGGTTGACTATGAATGGCACACTGGTTTATTGGTGTATTTTGTTTACTGGCACACAACTCATACGTAAGCGATACAATAAATATTATAAATTGTAACCGAAAAATCTAAGTTAAAAACCAAGTCATAGTCTGGTAGCACCACTTTTGACACACAAGAAACAAGTTGTTGAATAGCAAAGCAAAACCGGGCAAAAATTGCATTGTTTGTTGGCCTGGCAGCTCGCCCGTTGTGAATACAGGTCGAAATGGTAAGGGTCACTGCAAAAATACTTTTTGGTCTGGTCAAAACCAATTTTATTCAATAGAGAAAACCAACGAGAAATCAGCAATGAAACCAATTTTAGTTGTTTTCGCTATTCGTGCTGGAACGATCTCCTTGGCTTGTAGTCCAATTCCAGAAGATCCTAACCTTGTTAAATGCACAACTGACAAAGTGCCATCACCTGGAAGATATTGTAACTTCCACGGAATATGCATGATGCCTAAAGAATGGCCGCTTGGTGTTGAGGACGTCTTGATCTGCGATTGTCTGCCTGGTTATCATGGCAAGCAATGTCAATATCCAGACAATGACACTAAATTGCCAACTCTGGCCAAATACCGCTGGGAGATCATGTTGGTGATGTCAGTGGTTGTGTCCCTCACTGCCTTGACCACTGTTACCGCCTGTTGGATTCGATACAACAAACAACGAACACGCGTCAAACCGGAACACAAGCAACGGAGTGTAGAGAAGCGATTCTGAGGGTACGATGTTCCGGCTTGGCTTGTTTTGAAGCAAACCATTGTCAACAGTGCATCCCCAACAGGACGTACACTCACAATGCAGCTCACGCTCGTCTTAACTTCACTTGTACGGCAGGCTTTGTACAATTGTGGACTGCATTGTCTGTCACGTCACACATAGCAGTTCAACGTCAGAACTTTCCTAATTGTTTCTTTCAGAAAACATGAAAGCAGAAAAAGAAGTGTGAAAATTTGATGGATTTCGGTTTCTGCCCGAGCGATATGTCTCTATGACCATACTCCAGTTATAGTCTTTGGAAATTAGGGTAGCATTTTCGAAACAGTGTAAACATGAAACATTGCGTGCTGGTAAAGGCAGTAAATTCATTGTTCAAGGCGTTTGTTTTGGTCCATTTTTTCATGAAATGGAGACTAGGCATGGGATTTCTAGATTTTTGGGATTGGATTTGGAGCAGGGTTGGATTTAAAAAAGTAAAAAATTTTTGTAAAAAAATTTTTTTTTAAAAAAAAGCTGGCCACTTTTTTTATTTTAAAATTTTAAAAAGTAAGTCCATCTTTTAAAATTATTTTCCCCCTTTTTTTCGTTATTTTCGCACTTTTTAAGGTAAAAATGCATGTTTTCATGCGTTTTATTGCTCACCATTCTCAAAAAATCGCCTGCGGCGCTTATATTTCAGTTTAAAATGGCGTTGTAATGGACTCACACAGTTCCCAGACATCCCAACAATCGCTGCAGGTATTGATATAATATAGGACACCCCATACTGTATACTGTACAGTTATTGAGCTATCGACGTAAGGCTGTGAGCAGATAAACGCGGAATGGCAGGTTTCTGCATTCCGCATTCCGCGTTTATCTGCTCACCTTTGAGGAATTCTGCATTTCTGCAAGTAAATTTATGCTTTTGGTCAAACCTCTCTGTTGCTGTTTGCGTTAACACGCAACATTTTGAGGTCAGCACGCTGGAAGTTGTCATCGTCACCCAAGCACGCACCACTCCGCAAAGGTGAGCAGATAAACGCGGAATGCGGAATGCAGAAATCTGCCATTCCGCGTTTATCTGCTAACCAATTTCCGCATTCCGCGTTTATCTGCTCACAGCTTTATGCTTTTGGTCAAACCTCTCTGTTGCTGTTTGCGTTAACACGCAACATTTTGAGGTCAGCACGCTGGACGTTGTCATCGTCACCCAAGCACGCACCACTCCGCAAAGGTGTGGTCCGGAATAAAAAAAGTGATTTTTAAAAAAAAAATTTAAAAAGTTTTTTGTTTAAAAAAAGTTTGATAATAAAAAATTTTTTAATCCAACCCTGATTTGGAGAAAGTTGTTTTGTGCTTTTCTATTTCTGAGACGCAACACAGCTATAGTAAATTTCCAAATTCGCTGCGGCACAGTAAAGTAAACTTCTGAAACACTCGGACAACCAGCACACACGCAGCTTGCCAGCCAGCCAGGCAGCTGCGCGCAGTGTTTCAGAACCGGTTTATAACTTGACATTAACTATGGGGCATACTTTACTGTACGGCAGCGAATTTGGCAATTTACTATAACACAATGTTTCGGACAACATGCACAAGTCGGCCGCGCGTGCACAATGACGCAGCAAGCTGGCACGCACGCAGCCCACCGTGAGTGTGCGCTCCGTGGCCGACTTATAAATACATACAGTACACTCTGGCAATTGTTTGGGGAAACAGCAACAGAGAGGTTTGACCAAAAGCATAAAGCTGTGAGCAGATAAACGCGGAATGCGGAAATTGGTTAGCAGATAAACGCGAAATGGCAGATTTCTGCATTCCGCATTCCGCGTTTATCTGCTCACCTTTGCGGAGTGGTGCGTGCTTGGGTGACGATGACAACTTCCAGCGTGCTGACCTCAAAATGTTGCGTGTTAACGCAAACAGCAACAGAGAGGTTTGACCAAAAGCATAAATTTACTTGCAGAAATGCAGAATTCCTCAAAGGTGAGCAGATAAACGCGGAATGCGGAATGCAGAAATCTGCCATTCCGCGTTTATCTGCTAACCAATTTCCGCATTCCGCGTTTATCTGCTCACAGCCTAAGCTAAAGACAGACTCCACGTTGCTCGCCTATTTGCAGTTGTGTGGATTTGTCATTTGTTGCTTTTGTCACACAACATGAGTGTGGTGCAAATCTTTATCTCTCTTCAAATTTATCCCCAAATTCACAAACAGAAGGTTGGTCTTCCCTTTGCCATATATGCCCACAGAGTTATAGTCCGTCCACCAGCTCATGGCACTTTGTGTTGCTGCTGGCTGGTTTGTTCCCTTCCTCCACGTTCTATTGAAAGAAATTGAGTTTCCAAAAAAATATTTTTGCTCCTAAATTACTGTTTTTATGAAATCGACGTGTTTTATCGATTTTAATTTAATTTAATTTTAAATTTGATCGAATTCAATTGTTTTCGACACATTTTCTTATTTTTTAAGTTTTTTTTGCAAAATCGCTCACGCTCAATTTCTCTTTCATTAGAACGTGGAGGAAGGAAAAAACCGGCCAGCTGCAACACAAAGTGCCATGAGCTGGTAGACGGACTATACCTTCGGGCGGGTTCTCAAAGTTATGACCAAAATGGGCTAGATCGCAGGTGATCGACATAAACATGCAAGTCAGTGGAGAAGCTCTCTTTAGTGTCACTCAAAACATACCTAAGTAACATGATTTCATTTTTCTAGAAACCAATTTTTTGGGGGTCCGGAATAAAAAAAGTGATTTTTAAAAAAAATTTAAAAAGTTTTTTGTTTAAAAAAAAGTTTGATAATAAAAAAAATTTTTAATCCAACCCTGATTTGGAGAAAGTTGTTTTGTGCTTTTCTATTTCTGAGACGCAACACAGCTATAGTAAATTTCCAAATTCGCTGCGGCACAGTAAAGTAAACTTCTGAAACACTCGGACAACCAGCACACACGCAGCTTGCCAGCCAGCCAGGCAGCTGCGCGCAGTGTTTCAGAACCGCGCATGGTTAGCGTTCGGGTTTATAACTTGACATTAACTATGGGGCATACTTTATACGGCAGCGAATTTGGCAATTTACTATAACACAATGTTTCGGACAACATGCACAAGTCGGCCGCGCGTGCACAATGACGCAGCAAGCTGGCACGCACGCAGCCCACCGTGAGTGTGCGCTCCGTGGCCGACTTATAAATACATACAGTATAAGTAAAGCGGTGGTGGTGTGGTTGGGGTGCAGTGTGTGTATGCGGATTGGTCGTTGGTGACTTATCCGTATCAGGGTCTAGCTTACTATGACTTATTATGGTTTGCTCTTCTGGGTTCTTCACTAAACATAGATCCTGGTGTACACTACCCACCACGTGGTTATTTGCCTGTTGGTCACTAGGGGAGTCAGATTGAAGAACAACCTGGCTACCGTCGTTCCCACCTAACTTCCTAGCGGCTAGCGGTTCACCACTTTTGGCATACGCTCCGGCCCGTTCCGCCGTCCCATCTTCAGAGCACATAGCTTCCGTATTAATCATGCAGCGTTGACGCGTGCGCTGGCCCGTCTCTCTCCCACCGAATGAGGTGGCGTCATAACCAGACGAATCATAAACTTTGGCTATGCGATGCGTTCTCCACGCCTGTTGTTTGCGCTGGAGTTTCTTAGTCGGTCTCGGAATACCTCCTGCCTCGTCGGCTGGGACATACCATTCATCCTCCGAACCGATCCACTCTTCAGCGGAGTCGATCGTCACGTCACTCATATAACTGGCATATCTTTCCATCTTCTTGGCATCGTATTCCGTTCCCACTCGGAACTCCCTGAGTTCGCAAGGGGCGAACGGGGCGTATATACAATGGCTTGACTCGCGCAAGCAAGCCTGCACTTCCCTTCGGATACCTACTTCGGTCGAGCTCATGTCGAACAAGAACTCGCCGTGCATATAACTGAAGTATGCAGAATACCCACAAACGCTACCGGGCACATTGCAGGGCTCGAACTCTAAAATTAGCATATGGTCTGGACCTCCACTCAGATCAGGATTTGGGATCTGAGAACCTCCTTTCTTATGACCTTCCTTCCATGACTTGCTTAATTTGTTTATTGTTCTACTCTTAACCCAATAAACCTTTACTTTACCCCATTCCAGGCCGTTGACGCACCCATGCGTCGACCGACGAGGATCGTATTTCGCAATCATGACCGGGTCTATTTCATATGGCCTTCTGGTGTCGATACCATCGAGGTACGATGGATCGAAACCCGTAAGTCGACGTTTATTCCTTAGCCTCACTGGCAGATCTAGTTGCCCAGGGGTGACGAAGACACCTGGCTTGTCCTGACTTAGCTGGATCCTATATCGGTACCTATACGCCAACGTATTCACACGAAGCGCGCGTTTCATAACCTCGTGATGCGCACTAAACTCGTGTCCCTCCTTATAAAGTCTGGCACACGTCAGGTCAGCCAGTGACACGTTGTTCCTAGCCATCAAGCATAGTTCCACATCGTCGTCCCCTGTGGGTACTAGTTCCTTCCGCGGGATGCCCAATAGAGGGTCAATCCCTTTCCTCCAAACATAATCAGCCCTCTTCTTAGCTTTCCCTTTCAATTCAGGCACGAAATCGGAATCCCTGATACCACGCACCATGACGTTGGTCAAGGCCTCGAACCGAATCGACGAGTACGCCTTGGAAGAGGCCGTACTTCCCCATACTATTGACTTTGGCAACATATACTTCTTGTCCAATGTGATCTTTTGTGAAACATCACTTGTACATATCTTATATCCTGTCATACCATGATACCTACCTGGACTCGTCAGACCTGCTGACGAAGAATCATCAGAACTCAGCACCCGAAGTGGTGCTGTCACCTCTTTTCGTGCAGTATCCGGAGTAGGGCTACTGACACGACTTTCTCTTCCATTCGTTCTTATCTCTTCAGTTCCGCCCGATGGCATTTCACCATCACTGGGGTTCGGAACTGGACTATTCTTATTGTTCCTATTCGCGTTGTCCATGTTATTATCACAGACCGGGCGGGTATTCGACCGTACCCCGGGCAGTGAAACATCACTCTTGTTATCATGAACAACCATATCTCTTTTAGCGTTATCATCCGTACTCTTCGTAAGTGTCTTACTTATCGTGGAAGCCTCGGCTGAGGTAGGCAGCCTAGCTTCCTCCCGGGCGCCTGCCGTTGCCGCAACCTCAATCGTCGAATGCATAGATACCTCACGTATGTCACATTGATCATCAGCGGACGCAACCACGGGTGGTGCCGTATTCGAACGGACAGGCTGGTGTCTCTGTTCCTTAGGCACCCCACCGAAAGGATCGCGTACCTCTGCCTCAATAGTGAACACCGGGCTCGCCGAGTGTTCCCCTGTCTCCTTAGCCAACTTTCCGTTGATGAATCCGACGCTGGTCGACCCGGATTCTAGATCCTGTCGAATGGCGACGGCTTCAGCCAACAATCCTACGGTCTCTCCCACGGACCCATAGTTGCACAAGGGGTGTGCCTTCATCTCATCGTCAGTCACGATATCATATCCAATCATAATTGGTGTGGAACCTCTTTGGGCCTGCTGTTCTGTACCTATGAATGACTCACCACGGTCGATGGCAGTCGCCTCGGCCGTGCTTTCGTCCCTATTTTGCATAGCGCGTTCTATCTCATCCAATCCTAACATCTCAGCTGTTTCAGTCACCGTGGGCAAGGCCACCAGTCCCCTATGAACCGTCCCTTTAGTATGTATCTGTCCCTCCTGGGCGGGTTCCATATGGGCTTCATCCCCTGCCTCGTATCCGTCTTCACCTAGCTTATCTTCCAACACTGAGGGTTTGGAGAGTTGTTGCTCCACCAACTCCGCCCATGAGTAGGATTCCTCCGACTGGCTTAGCAGCTGTTGCAACCTATCAGACGTATTCTTATAATCCATAGAATCATCAGAGTCAGGAAGCAACCGAATGCTACCCGAGTCGTCATCATCTGAACATATAGAGGACGGTGCCGTGGGTAAATCAAAGCGTACTTTCTGACGGCTTCCGTTCTGCATATCGTTCCTATCGTTGTCCGCGACCTCAATCCCAACCCCAGTTGCAGATTGATCCGCGTCCACGTCCCTAAGTTCCTCATATTGGTTTGGCTCATCTGCTAATGCAGACTCGCCAGCTGATCCCGGGGGACCCATATGTTTCCTATGGTTTGGGTCAGCGTCCTGTCCCTTGAAAAGTGTGCAACTTGGCTCAGCGTCCTGATCCAAGCTTGGTGCATGGTGCATCATTGACGAAGTGCACCCGAAGTCTGCCTGCCGCGGCCTCGCTCCAATACGGGCCGACCGAAGATAACTCCGGGCCCTGAATGGCAATCGACGACCGTTCCAACTCGAAGGGAGGTTAGTATTGGTAGTATTGAGCCACACGTGCTAGCCCCCGGTTGGTTTATCGAATAATATTTCGTCGTTTTATTATACGATCGGACGTAGATCACACGTAGATTCAGGTAAAGAGAGAGAAGAGAAGTTCGATTTGTATGGCAAGAACAGAGTTTAAGTAGTCACCGCACACAGAGAATTAATACAAGACAAGAGTATACTAAACGCTGATTGGTTGGAATATTGCACTTGTATAATATGATTGGTTGACATAATAAACCTGGCTTATGCATACGATAAAAGTCCTATGTGTGTATGTTATAATAAAAGAGTAATTGTTGAGCGGGAAATTTGAATTTGTCTAAACAAAGATGGCCGACAAGAGCGGCTTGAAACCATTACAAAACAGTGAAACGCGGCAATACAAAAGTAGAAACAACCCGAACAGGCGACAGGGGTCGGTAGTTCGGGGCAATGGTGTGAGCCCCAT